>VYXB01009193.1:857918-926296 GCA_013397135.1 Pachyramphus minor | reverse complement strand
GTTTGTTATCTGCAGCTTGCACAGGCAAAGTATATTAATAAACATCCCCCTTGTCTACAGCACACTACATCTTCCAGTTTGCAAGTCTTTGCATAATACTGGATTGGAAATCCTGTACGGGGATGAGATTCCTGACCCAAATGGCTGGACAAATTCCTCCTCTGAGACTTCCCCCACAACACAGACTAATTCTCCTAAACCAGAGCCACATCCTTGGGTATGCAGAGCAAGGGAACGCTGCTGACAGAGACAAATTTCCTACAGATAGCACATGAAAGGGAAAGCTCCCGGTGCAGGGGGGATGATCACAGGGCAGAATAACAAAACACTGAGCTCATTTCACCTGAGCCAGAGAAAAGGCACATTTGCTCCTGAATAGACGCAGTGTTAGATGTGCAATCAATGCTTCTAATTAGCTGCTAATTATAGTAGCGAGGAACTAGTCATGGCATAGTCACTCAAGAGCTGAGATCATAATTTTAGACAAAAGTTCCTGTAGAAAAAAATACTGCTGGAAAAAAAACCGAAACAAAACAAAAAAAGGAGCGTTGGCACTTTTTTGTGTCAAGCAACAGCAATTAAAAGCAATTACAAACAGAGGATTTGCTTTCCTATATAATCATATTCCCTCAAATCTATCTGCTGGAAGTGTGAGGGGAGGGTCAGGCAGGAGACAAACACACAGAGAGCTGCACAGGTCAACTCAATTTATTTGCAAGTCTCAGTGGACTTCCAAAATAAAGAATTCTTATGAAAGGGGAATGTGTCAGCCACACAGGTCTGATGCTAAATATGTTCTAGCTTTAGAAAAGAAGATACAAAAAAATATTCAATGATGAAGCACAAAAGATTAATAGTTCTGGTCATGGTCAGGCATCTGATGAATTTTCTCAAACTGACAAGGTGGGAAAAGTGAAGATCAAAACAATTCGTAGCAACAATAAAATATGAAAAGGAGAAATAAAATGCGAGGACAGACCCTGCTGCAGATAACAAAGGGAAGCAAACACTTGACAGTGAGGAAGACTCTAGATCAAGATCCATCCAGTCTCTAGGGTAGCTTTTCCAAAATGAATCGCTTGAGATTTGGTTTATCAGCTTCATCTGCCTTTTTTCTAATTCTCATATGTTTTGCTCAAAACAGGAGCCAGCTTACTGTTTGCTCTTACCAAGATTTAACATTATAATTCTGTTTTCCCACAGAAACTGAAATTCCAGGTATTCCAAAGATTTCCTTGGACTCTTACATATGTACTTTTGAATGGACAAGGTAATTAACAAATTGGTTAGATGTGTTAAAGGGATCTCCAACTCCTTTGAGGACTAATTGCAGCAGGGAGAACAGGGTTGCCATGTTTTCTGTCTGGGTATTACTTGGAGTGAAAAAACCTGCTGGATCTTCTTTTGCCTACCAGCTACATCACCATTCCGTGAGACTATCTGCTAACCTGCAGATCATATTTTTAATTTTATTTTGAGTCCAAGTGTTGCAACTTCCCTTGTTCACTCACATCCATACAGACTTGTGAAACCCCGAGTCTGGGTAAATGATATTTGCAGCCAGATCTTGGTGCTCTTTCTTTTACTGGCTCCTTCCTCTCTGAGACATCAAGAATATATTTTCCTGCCTTACCTCACTTCCAAGGTCCCCAACAGCTCTGTCCCATCAATCAAGAAGTCAGACTTCATTACCCATATGATAAAAATAAAAGCAAACATCTATCCTTGCATATTGTCTTACATTGTCTCTCACCTTGTGGGACCAGGCAGGGACACAACTCTCCCTGAACAAAACTAAATCACTGCCCACCTTCAAAAAATCTCTGTAGCAACTTTGTTACTAAGAAAAATCAACAATCCCACCTTCAGCATGACAAAAACACAACCTAAACCAATAAGTAGTTTAAATTCTCATTGGTTTTCTACCTTCCTTTTACATTTAAGGTGTCATTCTGAGCAGTAATAAGCAAAATCCCTTCATATTTTCACCCCTCTGAGAACCTCCTCCATAACTGAACTCCACAGTAATGATGTTTAAGTGAAATACCATAAAAAATATTACATGCTTTTTATCCCCATGAGTTAAACAT
The DNA here is from genome assembly GCA_013397135.1 of Pachyramphus minor. Taxonomy (NCBI): domain Eukaryota; kingdom Metazoa; phylum Chordata; class Aves; order Passeriformes; family Tyrannidae; genus Pachyramphus; species Pachyramphus minor. Next base: position 924,206 of record VYXB01009193.1, on the reverse strand, counting down.
CTTTCAATAGAGGCTGATAAGCTCTGTATTTTTGTGCCCCCTTTTTCCCCCAAATCACCAGGAACACACTCCTCTTTCTGGTTTTGGCCTCCACCCAACCTTTGTGATTTGGCAGTTCTGTATGTTGATATATCAAGTATTTCCCAGTGAACCATCTCAATCCCTTTCAATATCACACTAAGGGACAATGCACTTGCTTATGCTAAAGGGGTTTTATTACACTTACCAATATTTTCTACTCTTCTAATGTTACTAACTGTGGAGAACAAAGTATGCTGGGCAGGCAGAGTGCATTAATCTTACTGCCAGAAAGAGTAAGAGTTTTGCACTGGAAGCATCTGGTAAAAGCACACTGGAGACCTTGAAATCATGACCGGTGGTTCTTACTATTTGCAAAAAAATGAGTAAAAATACACAGTAATTTGATTTCCCAGACCCTGTTTGCCCAATAGGAACCATCTGCTTCTATTCATTGACTCCTATCCACCCTGATCCAAAGTTCATGAATCCAGCAGCAACCATCCATTCTTTGTCTGCAATGCCTCTGCATTAATCCAAAGCAGAATATGAAATAAAGAATGTTAAAATGAGCTTTAACAATCTACAAAATTCTTCCATTATGCAGTTTATGGCAAACGATTATCACTGCACTTTGGATTCCCATAATGAGTTACTTTCTTAATAACCTCCTGAGGGCATCATAGAACAGTCAATGGCTGAAAATTATGGGGCAGACAAGAGACAGCTCCACTTTGGTGTTTTATATTCAACAGCAACTCAGATGCAATGGAGTGACTTGGGCTCTGCATCCCAAGATGATCTCAGTAACTTGAGTGAATGCAAGAGAAGAATTAGCAGAGCTCCTCTCAACTTCACTCAGCAATGCCTGTGTATTTTTGTCCTCTGAAAGGATATGTTTGAGACATTGCAATAACAGCAGACAGAGCTGGTGCAGAGCAACAGATTTGCACAAAGAGGAGGAGCTGTAAAAATCCTGTGTTCTGGACAGCACCCCCATTACTCATCAGGGACAGCTGTAATGGAAACAAGGACTGTGTGAATCATCTGAGCTGCTCTCTAGGAACACACTGGACCGTTCTACATAGGCCATAATAATAACATTTCTTATTCTACAATGGACTTTTAGATTAACTGTCTTATCTGGTTTTATGATGCTGTGCTCGGTGCATTTCAACACAGCAGGGCTAGGGGAGGTAAATCACTTCACCAGCTCTCCACCCAGAAAGCCACAGTATATCTTGAAGGGAAATAAATATTGATCAAACCTCTGTCATAATTACAGCCTCTTCAGAATCCTCTGTTTGCACCAAGGAAATTTTGCCACGTTGGAGAAGGTTGTGTACCTGCAGTGAGATCTACTACCTCTAAAATTAAATTGGAAGAATAATTTCAACTGAAAGTCAGGTTAGTATGAGCACTGGCCAATATTAATTACAGCCCTAAATCATGTCCTTCTGAAAATAATGACCAGTGAACAGATGTAGCATTACCAAGTCAAAGCACAAACAGGAAGATGCTGCAATATTCATAAATTCTTTGAGCATGTACCTCAATGATATTTATTTTTCCTAAAGTTTTGGGGAACTTACAGATGAGACAAATAAAATCTAGTTTTTTGTGTGTTGGCTTTTTTTCTTTTTTTTTTAAGGATGGCAGTCACAAAAGGTAAAACCTTTGAAAAACCATAATATTATATATGTACAAGGTTACAAGAGTTTCTAAAACTTTCTGTGGCTACCCTTCCTCATTCTCATTAGCTATGTAACAGTTGTCAAACACCTCATTACAAGATAAGCTCAGTTTTATTTCAGAAACTGAGGAACACACAAATTAACTGACAACCTCAAGAACAAATTGGTAGTAAAGATGGGATCAGAAGCTGCTTTTTATAATCCCATGAAATACATATCTCAAAAAAGCATCATTAATGAATCTTCTCAGAAACAACCTTTGAAAACTCATCCTAAGAGGTGAGCAATACAAAAAAACTAAAAATAAAAACAAGTGGGCATAAATCCTGCAAGATCTTCAGTTATTTTTGAATCTCCAGATGCAAGAGAAAAGGAAAAATAACATAGGAAGAAAAAACAGTTGCAAAAACAGATCAACAGATAAATGTTTTTATATCTTAAGGAGTTAATAATTTACAGAATGTTAGAGATAATTACTTGTTTGAGCAAGCTACCCACTGGACAAATTTTAAAGCCATCAGGGGCTTTTTATTACAGTGTATCAGCTCAATTCTGATTTAGAAAGAAATGTATTTTACTCAGAAAATAAATTGTAGACATGATGTTCTCTTTGAAATCCAGCCCGAGCCCCCATTCTGCTGCAAGAAACGCTCAGGGGGAGAAGCTGTGTTTCAAATTTATTAATGATTCCTCAAGTTGTTATAGAAACGCAATTGCAGCAAGGCAATGTCTGGAGACACGAGCCCCTTTCATGTTCACTTTCAGAGGAGCTGGTTGCTGAGGTTACCTAACAATGGAGGAACTTGTACATCCAATTCCCTCTTCACAAAGGCACCACAAACCCAGGGCTTTCCACACAACAATGCTGGCTAAAGCAACCGCTGGGCTTTATTTACACTGGACAAATTTAGAAAACACTGCTATCTGCTTTCTTCAAATACCTGTTGGCCATTGTACCCAGAATCAGTTTTTCTAAGAAGACATCAAAAAGTTTTCGCTGGGGAAGCAGAACACTGTAGTTGTAAAACAGGCTTCAACTCTACCAACTGCTTCTGAGCTTACAGCATGTCCTAATTCATTTTGACTTTCAGGAGGACAATTGAGTGCTCAGTGAGACATTTAGGGTGAGATCTTAGAGACTTACATACACTCTAATACCTTCAGTCAGGACTGCAGATCCTTTCAGCAACAACTCCAGGGATGAACAGATAACCTAAGGGTGTTTTTTTCTGCCTTGTGAAGCATGTTCTACTTGCTGTCAGCATCAAAAACTATTGGGCTATTTCTCCTCTTCAAAAGGCAACAGAATTTGTGAGGAAAGTTGAACACGTAGGGCTACGAAGATGGTGAAGGGCCTTGAGGGGAAGCCAAATGAGGGCCAGCTGAGGGCACTTGGCCTCTTCAGCCTGGAGGAGACCGAGGGGAAACCCCACAGAAGCCTAAAAAACTTCCTCATGAGGGGAAGAGGAAAGTCAGGCACTGGTATCTTCTCTTTGGTGACCAGTGACAGGACCCCAGGGAATGGCTGGAGCTGTGTCAGGGGAGGTTTAGGCTGGATATTGGGAAAAGGTTCTTTCTCCAGAGGATGACTGAGCACTGGACAGGCTCCCCAGGGCAGGGGTCACAGCCCCAAGGCTGCCAGAGCTCAAGGAGTAGTTAGACAATGCTCTCAGGGCCAGGGGGGGATTGCTGGGAATGGTCCTGTGCAGGGCCAGAAGTTGGACTCAATGATCCTCGTGAGACCCTTAAGTTGGCCATGCAAAAGAAATAAAGCTTGTTGTTGTTACTACAAATTGCATTTGAATATGATGCAAGTAAGCAGGGCTGACAAGTCAAGCAAGGATGAAGGAGAAGGCAAAGAGGGGGGAAAAAAAAAAAAGGAAAGGTTTGTTTTCATAATTATAAACAGATTTCAAAATGAAAACTCAGTTTCATTAGAGTCAAGGAGTGCTTTTCCATCAGTTCTAAGGGAGCCATGACTTCACCCCCAGATGGTTATGAAGCACAATCAGCTACTACATCTTTTTTTTTTTCTCAACAAAGAGAGAAATAGTAAAATGAAAAACCTTTGAGTCTGGCAAATCCCAGAACAGCAGTTGAATACAAACGAGGAGATAAATGATGAAGTGTGTTAAAGCAATTCTTCAATGGGTTGGAACAAAATAAAAGTTTGCAATCTTATCCCATGTCCCCAACAAGATTTTTGTGAAACTGGAACCAGGAAATCATGGCTGGGTATCGGGACATGTCTCACCAGGTGACTAAACAGCTTCAATGGATTTAATAAACAACTCCTGCAACATGTCTGTGAAGTGTACATAACCACATTTGCTATAAAGAGACAATATTTTTAAAAATTGTTTCAAAACATTCAGAATTTATACTTTTTTAACTTCTTGCAATAAGATCTCTAACTGGTATTCTTAAAAAAAAAAATAAAAAAATAGCTGCATCTGCACTCTGTGCTTTTCTCCTTTGGCCTCTTCACAATTTAAGTCTTGATTACCTGTGTTCTGCATGGGGTAGTTCCAGAGATGGGATCTGTGCCAGCCTTTAACAAGACTACAAAGTGTTTCTGCACCTTCCTGGCCTTTTTATTAGGGAAGCACAGACAGCAGGGCTGCACTGCCACAGTCACTTTGCATCCAACACCCTTTCAGGCACATTCAGAAACACTTCCTTGCTGGTACAGCTTGCACTGGGTCCCAGCCCAACATTTAAACTGGTCCCAGTATAAAAGCACTGGAAGAACACTGCGTACCTTTGCAGTTAAAGGAATTGGTCTTATTTACAATTCATTTATCCCAAGTGCTCAATTCTGTACAGAATGAAAGAGGTGATGGAATTTTCAAATTAAGAAAAATGTGTTCAATAGAAGGTGTTCTTGGTAGATCTGGTTTAACAAAGAAAATTAGTCTTTTCTTTGTCAGGCTTCTCTCCACAGACTTTTTGCTCAGCATTTATCCAGTCCTTAACACAAGCCTCCTGCTACATGTCACAGTGCCTAAAAACTCCAATTCAACACTAAGGAATGCAATTCTCTATTCAGAACTCTAAAAGATTATATGAAAAAGGCTATTTTTCACAGAAGTGGCATAAAGAACACTAAATAATTCCAAATACCTGAGTTGTGTATCATTTCTGTGTATGTATCATTTATGTGATTAAAACAGTAATGGCACACATGTCTAGAACTGTCAGGCTTCACTTAATGATGATGTCAAAAAATTAAATGCCTTATTTTTATTATGCTGTTTAGAGGGCGTTGCTGCCTCTTCTCCTGGCCAAACAGTGTGAAATCTAGATTCATTTCATAAATAACTTCCTCTTGTAAACATAAACACCTGAACCATGGACTAGAAAAGAAACTTCACACAAGCCTTTCCCACCTACTGTGGCATTCTCCACTTCTCCAATGAAAAGATCTCAGGCTCCAAGAACAGCCTTTTATTTCTTTAATGGTTATAGTTCAGTAAAGCTGACATAACCTAGAATGGCTTTAAAAGAAGATAACCCCTGGATAAGATCCATGGATATTTCAGCTTTGTCCAATAAGAAAAAAATCGGTTTCACTCTTAAATAACAAAATGGATGATGAACCTGTCCTGAAAACAATTCCTTACCAGAGTGTTCCAGAGCTGGACAGTGTGCCTGCAACAATTACAGTCTCATCCACACAGATGACTGATGATCTGAGAGTCCAGTGTGTCTTACTGAACTTTATTTAAACTCATCACAGCTACATAATTGCTCTCACAGAAGAGATCTCACAGAATTTCTCTCATTCCTCGTCCAGACATTTATCAATAGCTTTGAACCAGCACCGAGGCTTTCAGTGCCTTTTGCTGCTTTATGCTCCAGAAAGTGAGGGATTTTGGGAATGCAGGCCTGCCAGAGTATTAGACAAAATGGTACTGGACCTGTTCAACCAGAAAGCTGAGCCAGTGGGAGATATCACATCTACAGGAGATACTGAGGTATAAATTAACCAGGGGCCCATCCTTGTTTCACAACATACAGGCTACATACTTGACACAGCACTGTCACAGGAGGACTAAAAGCTCCTTCTCTTAAGGCAACTCCTGCCACCAAACCTTTTGCAAACTAGTTTTCAAACTCTGCAGTTTCAATTACACAAAGTGATTTCAGACTGGGGCCAGTGAAGCTGCTCCTGATTTACAATGATGGAAATAGAGGAAAATTTCGCAGGAGAGTTCACAGAAAGTTAACTGGCTGAACTTACAGGCAGAGAGACTTTCTCCATTAGACCATTAGAGAAAACGTAGAATTAAGAACAAAATGATCCTCTGAACTTTTAAGCACAACTTAGTCTAGAAGACAACAGAAGGGGAGAAAACAGCAAGTGCTCAGCTCCAGCACTGGCTGAGTCAATTCCCACAATGTTCATCCCCCAGACTAAGTGCAAAGCTGACTGCCAGAGGACAGAGATTAATGTATATTTTATAGATGCTTCCCTGCTGCATTCTCCCTCCATCCTTCCAACATTCTGTCTTCCTTTACAGTCACCATTGGCAGGTCCTTAACATTTCCATGACTGCTGGTGAGCCGGAGGACAAGAGGGTCTGCAGGGCAGAGGAGTGGGTGGCTCAAACATGGAACTATGTTATGGAGAACATATGGAAAGCCACCAACCAGACCAGGAGCTCCAGCTGTCACAGCAAACTCCTGTTCTTTGTGTTGTGCAGCATTCACGATAAAGTGGCAGCAGTGGGGCAGAAGGACAACTGAGGCAGAACCTTTAAAGCATTGACTTTTCTTGTACCTCCTCTTGTAATCCACAACAGCCTAGAACTCACACCCATCCTGCTGCCATTTCCAGTGCTGGGCCCTGGAAAACTGGATAAAATTATAGTCTAAAAATTTCACACAGCACATTGAGGATAAGTATTTGAAATTCCCACTAAAGTGAAACAGATGTTGGAATGCAGCAGTGGAACTAAGAGTTGCATCACGGCACAGAAATTATTTTGAGGAATTATTTAAAAGTGTTTGGAAGACACTGTACTTCTAGAATTAGGCCAACTTATAATAAGATGAACATTTTAACATTAATATAGAACAGAGCTGAAGGCTCAACTCTCGTTTCTATCAACTGCAACACACATTTCTCCTGAAAACGGGTGATGAGAGAAGATTTGTTTTCTTTCAGTGCCAGACATGCACATGGATCTGACACTGAGAAAAGTGTTTCACAATATTCCCCAGTGGCTGCAGCTATAATCCAGAAACTGATCCTTTAAGAGCATTTAGTCATAACACTGGTACTTTGCAAATAAATCAAATCAAAGTGGCCACAGCATTAGATAAGACATCAGATAATTTTGCTTAGGACTGTATTTACTAGCACTGGGAAGAGCCTACTCCTCTCTTACTATGATTTCTTTGACTTTTAATAGGACTGGAGTTTAGAGGGAGGGTGGCTTTTTCTGTCCTTTTTTTTTTTTTTCTTCTTTTTAAAAAGTGATGCTGTAATTCAAATCCTGGTAACCTTGGAAACAGCCTCTCTCCTCAAATATGTCAGTGTCAATTAAAGTAATTGGGACACTCCAGCTAATGGTGCCTAGATTTCAATATCCAGGCTGGTGCTGAGGCATTAGTCCTAAAGGACTCTCAGCTGAGAAACAGATCCTCTAAAAAAACACCAAAACCTTGTTTTGGAAGGGTCCTGCTCTCTCTATAAGCATTTGTCAGGAGGTCAGCTGGGAAGAGCTACCTTTGAAAAATTTCTTTGTATGTATTCAGAATGCACAGGGAATATTTAGCAATAGTGAACTTGGAGTTACTCTGTAAACAAGCAGAGCAGAGAAACACCATTTACTTACCTTTAAGATTCACTTAAAAAACTCTACAGATTTACAGAATTAACCTTTTTGCTTACCTTCAGATAATATTTGTGTACACACATGTGGGACAACACCCCCCCAAATTACATATTCATTAAGAGACAATCTCTGTACACGCCAGTCATGAACAAACAATATTGACTTTACTAAGCACCCTAGGCAACCCTAAAAATTGGAATAAAACAGAATTCCCACCTTGTAACATGGGTGGCTAGAGAAAGAAAAGCAAGAAACTGTTAGGAATTTCTCACAGCATCTAAAACCGGCCTGTTCCTTCTTTATTGAAACCAGAAAGACTTATTTAATAAAAAAATATTCTCTACCTTACTTTGAAAGTCACACAGACACCAATCAATCACTCAGTTCAGTGACACCCATCACCACTGCTCTGCAGATATATATATATGTACTCTCCCCCAAAAAAAGGCTTTTGCTAAAGTGTATCTTCAGATCCACTCCCCCCCACCCCAAAAGAAGGCATTAAAATAATAATTCTTCCACAGGGGATGTTCACTGCAAGAATATTGGCAGGTAGCATTGCTAATTAAAAGGTATGGACATTTTAACTATATATGTTCATTTTTGCATATTATGTTATTGTAAGGCAGAAAGTGATTTTTAGCGGATGCTTTTGGTTGTTATGCAAATGGTGAAGTGACTAAACCACATTTAACATCTGTCCCTTCCATCCCTATCAACAGCAGGGAAACAGAGAAGGAATGAAGTAGCATTTGGGAAAAACAACCTGAAGAGTGCTGGTTTGAATCCACTATTACTGGATATTTTAGTTGTCATCCATAGCACTGGCAAAGGGAATAAAATAAAGTCCAAGCTCCAAGGAATCTTTTCCTATATGAAAGATTTACTTTAAGGCTTCTCTAAAGCTTAGATGATCCAGACCTTCCAGGCTGGAAGACCAAAACTGACCAGCAAATGGGGTGTGCAGACCTAGGCTGAGGCAACTAAGAGATCCTTTGATAGCAGTAATGGAAAAGAAGGGGGGGAAAAAGCAGGCAGAAGAGTGCAGTAGCTGAGTCAGGACCCATACACACATCACTGCCAGCAAAGGCAGAAAGGATCACAAGAGTCATGGCCCAGAACTGTTGTTTCAGTCCCTGGGAGATTAAAAGTTATTTATATAAGAAATCTGTAATGCAATATGGAATAACTCGATGGACGGGATTTAAAGTGAGACCCACACAAGTCTGCAGAGGAACAGCTGCCAAGTTGGACTTGGACAGCTCCACTCTAGAAGGCCATTTTTCAGTTTAAAGACTACAATGAGCAAAATCCTGAAATATTAGGCCTGTAAAACAGTTTGGAAATATGCTGTAATAGTCAGTAAAACCAGCAGAGATAATGCAAGTTTCAACTTGTTGCTCGTTACAGTTTGAATGTTGAAAACACATTCTAGACACTGAAAATCCAGACAGGAAGGTTTTCTGTAGCTATTTATTCTTATGAAGTAAAAACTTGTAGTTTCACTCTTCAGATGGGTCCAATTCTCCCTCCATGAAGGGAGTTGAGCTTGACATTCACATCAGAAGCAGCAGAACTGGGCTATAAAGCTACAACTGCACATAAACAGCTGTCAGACAAGCACATTGCAGAACAAACATAAACCCAAAATTAATTCAGAGTAATTATTTATACAGGCTTAAGTGAGATCAGCATTGTGGATTTTTTAATTTGGTGAAGACAAAGATTATCTTTGTTTTATTACCTTCTTTTACATGAATAGATGCTGAATACCGCATCTTGTTTTAAAATATTTCATATTTTAGCCTAAATATTTATATTGAATTTCATTCTGAGGCAAAGTAGTTAACTTAGTGTGTTATTTTACTAGTTTTCCATTAAAAATCAAAGTAGTTACATTCTCAGCAGAGGAGATTTTTATGCTGTACTAAACCTATTCTGTTGACCATCTATGAGAAGAGGCCCACTGCAGTGGCTGATGCCAATCAGATCTTCCAGAAACACCAGCAGAATTAAATATGCAATAAAGGCTATTGAGAACTTTCCAAGAAAAACAAGCTTGTTTAGATTTTAGATCATTCAATAAAATAAGTATCTTCCAGAAAACACATGAGCTGAAATCCAGTTCTGATGAGACATGGAGGAGGCACATGCTCACGCAGAGCAAAGCTGCTCAGCAGCTCATGCAGGTGGTTGCTGGAGATCCCTGGTCTGTAGCAACCCTAAGAGCCCATCTGGAGGGGTTATGGACCACAAAACCACAGGGTTTTCCTTCAGAAACAGTGAGGGATGTTCTCAGGAACAGCCAAGCTGCAAGGCTTGCACAGAACCAGGGACATATCACATCTCTGCCTTCTATTGATGGGTCTAACAGAAGTCACAATGATCATTTCAGGTTTATTCAGCACCTGCAAGATCAGGTGCCTTCTAAAGTTATAGGTGTTCTCTATCTGAAGCAAAATAAGGGAGATCTTCAGGTCCATAAACACTTGAATTTTGCTGCTCTGTTCTAAATCAGAGCAAGATCAAGACAAAACATCTCTCTCGTGTTGAAAACAATCTCAGAACAAATCTTGTTGCCCAGACAGCCCTAAACTATGGAACCTCTTCTCTCATGCTATTTACAAAGGCATCTGCAGCCTCAGCCTCCTCTGTCTCTAACATTCAGCATTTTGTTCACTTCAAACCAAGTGCAGGATGATGAAAACTCATGAAACACGATGGTGCCAAAAGAAAATCTGCACCACCATTAATTGCTACACGAGTACATCAGATCTGTCACGAACAGTGACATGCCAGGCATAACAAGCATCTCTGAAGTCAAACTCCCTGTTTCTCTCTGCCATGGAATAAAGGATGCTGATGACAGATGGGCAGAGTTAAACAACCCGACCGGCCAAAATCCTGGAGCTGCATTTCACTGCCAAGACCAGAACCTCAGTTTGTAGCAGAAACCACTAACTTTCTGGCGTCAGTCAGGGAGAGAGGGGGGAAAAAATCTATAAAAAATTAATGTTATAAATAATAAGAATAAAAATGAAACAATCATCCACTCTCCTGGCTCCTATTCCTAATTTTCTCCTCTGGCTCCAGGACTATTCCCTCTGCCTACATAGTCCCAGATCCACGTAATTGCAAAACTGCCACTCCAAATCACTTCACACTGTTATCCGCTGAAGTCAAAACTCCTCTTCCCCCTTCTGACTCCTTTTTATCCTCTCCATCTGAACTAGTGTGGGCCTTAATTCTGCCATGCTCTCTGGGCTTGGAGACACTGGACAGAAAGATTCAGTCGTGCCTCGCGTGTGTGAGGTCTCCCAGCACTTGTAGTAGAAGGTGATCATTTCTCATTTACTCTACAGGGACAGCCCATCACTTGCCAAAATGATCCTGAAGCTCCCAAACATGCTGAGGGTGTGTGCAGTCAGGAGGGACCCTGCCAGAGACAGCCACCATGTACAACATGGGACTTTACCACTTTGCTCCTGCTCTCCCAAATTCTGCTGGGACAGTTTGTTTCAGGTTCACACATTTTAACCTGAAGTTGCATTGTTTCATTTAAACTTACCAGTGATTTCAGTAGGAGCTGTAAGTAGCTAAGAATCAAGAAGGTCCTCCATTTTAGGGAGGTTAATGGTGCATCAAATCTTCTGCTGCCTCAAATCCCTCCCTCAAGGTCAGCAGGGTTGAAAAGAGCCTAAGTCAGGGTAATTTCAGCCAAAGTCCCTTCAAGTATTTGCAACATTCACATTTTCCTACCTTTAAATTGAAACTGCAAGTCACAAAGTACTGCCACTTATATAAACTTGTACTTTCAGCTTAAATCTATTTTCAAGAAAATTAAGACAATGATTTACTTAAGCATGACAAAGAATGAGATCATAAAAATAAACTACAGTCAAAAATGGCAAGAAAGTTTTCAAGTATTTCTTGATATTGGCAACTTGTAAAGACTTACTTCACTAGTCATTACTATCTGGTCAAAGTGAAAACAATCAATAATACATTTCTAACAAAAGAAAAGCCTAACATAGCACAATATCATATTGTGTGCATTAAATCAATAGCCCTCTTCAGTTTTAATGTAGTTGCTGCAATACTTGGAGGATTTTGAAATGAGTGGGTTTTTTAAACCACAGAATCCTACTTCCTTCATTGTGAACAGAGCAGGTTTTTAACGAGTGTTTCTCCATGGAGATGAAATTCTTCATAAGAGCTTCCAAAAGGCTTTGCAATTATTAAGGAAAAAAACCAAACCTGCACTTACATGTACTTCATAGACGGGTAAGGTGAGGAAAAGTCTGAGGGCTACTTGTCCCAGACATCAAGTGACCCAAGAAAGTAAGTTTGAATGTTCATTTCTCTAGCAAAATAAAATAAACCTGATGGGGGGTTTAAACATGGCAAAACACCCACCACACCAAAGGGTGTGAGAAGCCAGAAGCAATGGAAACAGTTCCTGCTGAACTGGGCAAGAGCAGGGATGGGGATGGTGCTCCTGAAGAATGTCTGTTGTTCTGTTGGTGGGTACACCCAAAAGCCATCCCTTCCTTCACAAGGTCTGGTGATTCTTTAAGGCCTGGAAGCCTACAGCAAGACCTACATAGTACTCAGTCCTTCCAGGGAAACACATCTGTATTCATCCCAAAGAGCTGGGTGGCAGGAATAGGACAATGCTTTACAGTGGAGGAAAGACTCCGGGAGGAATAGGCCAGACAAGGGATACTCAGTCCCTCAGCTGGGATGATGACACAGCAACACTGGAGAGCAACCTCCAGTCACTCTGTTCTCACACCTGAGGACACATTTACTCTCTTTTCCCCAAGCTGGTGTGCAATATAAGACATGAACCACGTTGATGTGGTTTCTGGATGAATATAACTACCCATCTTTTGTCCTGGTGCTTCAGTGCAGCAAAGCTGTGCAAGTCATCAAGTAATTTAGCCCACAGACAGGAGAGGGGCATTAGGAAGAGGCTGGCACATTTGTCATGATGTATATTATGTGGGCAAGAGCTCTTCACCATCACTAGTTAAAAATCTCCCAGGTTTCCTGTTAGCACTGAACAAGCTTAATAATGACCACACAGGAAACCTTTGAAATGGTGACAGAAAAATGGGCCTCCCAACAGAGCAAAAAATATGACCTTTTTAAAACTACCAAGTCAGGAAATTTGATATTGGAAGGGAACAAGCCCAATAAAATAAATCAGGTGATAGTTACTAAGCACCTGTGTCAAGATAAAGGGCAAACAAAACTCAAGGAATTATATCCAGTGAATTGTACAGAGAGAAGGAACTGCACACTGCAGGTCAGAAGTGTTTGTGCAAGGTAACCAGGCTATAACTTACACTATGATGAGCTCTACTTCCAGTATATTCAACTTCTGAATCCCAAAATATTTAGAGTATATTTTCATATTTATAAACTAGAACGTGCTGTTGCTATACAGGCTTTCCACTTGATACATGGATATGTCTATTAAAAATAAGAGAAAGATACTGGCATTAAATTTGCATTTTTGAAAGCTTATGTAAATGAACATTTATAAGGAGGTCTCAAGAGTAATATATCTATTAATAAGGAAAACTTGCACTGATAGAATAGCCCTGTTTCAAGAAATTCTGGGTAATCAAGATCAAGTCAGAACAGATTTAACCTCACCGAGTTCTTCTCCTACAGGTTCTCTCCCACTGCAAACCTGTGCATCTTGCTTTTCTGAATATTTAGGTACATCTGAAAATTCACAAATATGGGGGTCTGGATATTCTCTGGTAGTTTAAGCTCTCTTCTTTGGCTAATCTTACTTATTTATTTTTAAGACTAAAGCATGTGGAAAGAAGCATTCCTGAGATGAAGAAACTGGACTCTGAAGTGCTGGAGCTCACCAAGTGCCCAGCTGGACTTTTACAGGAAAGAAAATTCTTGTGACATGTCACCTTTTTTATTTCTAATTAGGACAGCAACCTAACATTACAAATGCTTATCTCAAAATACACAAGGAGGTTGAGAAAATGAGAGAAGAGTCAGATGCTGACCAAACCTCACTTGGAACTGCTCTGGATGGATAACTATCATTTTCTCTGAGACTTTAGTAAGTTATGTTACCCTTCACCCACTTATCTAAATTGCTGGTTAGCTTTACCCTTCACCTCCAATAAGCTGGCCATAATCCACGATAGGAGTGATGGCAGTTCAGGTTTTAGGGGATTCCTTTATTTGCCATCCCATTGTCATGATTAGAAGAATTTCAGAATTAGATGAAACCAACAGAAAATGTTTTCAGTGAAATTGAATTAGTTGCACAACCCGAAGATCCTGGACTATTTATTCCCAGATACAGTAGTTCATCAGCTCTAAAAGTCTCAGCTTTATTATGTGCTTGTCAGAATGAATGATAATGCCAAGTGCTGGCAGGATAATGAACAACTGCCAGGAGAAATGGATCGTCACACAAAGCTCTCTGAAACACAAAGATGATGACGAGAGCAACACTCAAAGCTACACCTACAGTTTTTCCTCTTTTTCCGTTTTTTTTCCCCCCATGTATTGTGCAATTTTCTTCTGTCTCAAGTTTACTTGGCTGGAACAAAGGTGGAACACGGAACAAATGGTGGCTAAATTCTCTGGAGATGTAAAGTACAACTCTGCTGCAATCAATGGATAATTGCATAGTCATGCCACAGATGGATTTGCTCTCCATGCAAAGAATTCAGCAAGCATTGTAATATATTCACTTATTTCACAGTTATTAGATTTGTCCTGTGATGAACATCTATCTTATCTACTCTGTTAGCACATTCTCCCTGTTGCTTCCCACACCATATAAAACTAAAGGAAGATTATTACAAGTGGAGATTGGAAATTATTTTTGCACACCATAAAAACAAATTCAGTGTTCAGATCTATTCATACAGTACCACCTTCCAGTTGATGAAAGCACATTTTAACCACAAAGCAAAGAAAACAGGGAAAAGAGGGTTTAACTGAACCCTCAGCTTCTTTGACTGTACAAAGATCCAGAAGGGATAGACTGCAGATTTCAGCTTGGAAAACATCACTCACAGAAACAGCCCCTATTTGTAGCAGAAGCACAACCAGCAGACAAGACCATTCAGTTAAACAAGCACTAAACACACTTTCAAAACTATGTTCTATAGGGTACAAACATCCAAGATGAGAAAGAAATTCAGGAGGTTTAACATAACTTTGATTTTGACTTTTTTCCACCACCCCAAATAAGTTCCATTTACAGGCTTTACATTATTTACAGCATAAATGCAGCACAGGGATCCAGTGGCCATAGGAAGAATTGCAGAGGGAAGAAAAAAGTCCCACTTCAGATGCATTTTAGATTGGAGTAGATGTAGGAAGAAGAGATGGATGAAAGAGTGGAAAGTCCTGCCCCAGAAATGGGCTATTTCCCCCCCTCATTTAGCCTTTATATTATATACTAACAGGATTTCTAGTGTTCACATGTGAAGGAAGCGATGTAACACATCCAACAGATCATACTGCCTCCCCTAACTCCTGTCAGCTTTCTGAGCTCCCAAACAGGATGAGATTACAGGGAGAGAAAACAGATTCAGGTCAGCAACCCTGAACACAAAAGCTGTCCTTGCAGTGTGGGTAATAGTGAGAAAAGCAATTGCCCGTGAATTCTTGGTGAAGCAAAAGTAATTAGATTTTACAGAAAAAGGAAACAGATAGAAATAAGTTTTCTTTAAAAGGATAGCACAGACACCATTTCCCCTCTCTTCAGTACCACCATCAGAATCTCTCAAACATCTGAAAAGCAGGAGTAGCCACTTTTATTCCAGGTGGCCACGAAATAGATTTGGCCTTTTCAACTTTTGGTATACTTAGAAAAGGTTATTACCAAGCACCTGAAGAAGAAGAAAACAATTTTGAAGTAACTGGATCTCAAAGTCACAACTTCAGGTTTGGAAAGTAGTGAGGACAGGGGAAAAAAAATAAAGAGGGAAAAGCAGGAAAAATGATGAAGACACTCAAAAATAAAATAATTTCAAAGACTGACAAGGGCCAGCACCTCCAGGGACTACCTCATCCACAGCTGCCTCTTCCTCCACAGGGGATGTGACAAAGCAGAAATGAGATATCTGCCTAGACAAATAAAAGCTGCACTTCCTTTATGCAGAGTAATTCAGTGCTTCATTATTATTGGGGAAAAAAAAGGAATAGGCCTAAGAAAGGCCAGTGCAAGGCTCAGCTTTGAGACAGTCAAGTCCAGAATTTGCTCAACCTTCATGGGTTTTTATGTGCCCACCAAAACTTACCCTATTTTCAGAGAACAGCAAGTCTTATGGTAGGGGAAAACAGAAAAGGGTTTCCAGGATTTTGGATCATTAGTTACCTCAAGATTTAAGAGTATGTGAATTTATTTTGAGAAAGGACTGTGACCAACAATGCTGGCAAATGACAGAAGGAAATGTTGAACTGAGTAGAGATGAAAACCTGCTCCATATTTCTAGAGTAATTTTGGGGTTTGCACTGTAGTTACTGTCATTTCAGAGATGCTGGAAAGCCTTTCTGAGCAGAGAAAATTAAGCAAGGGTAATTAAACTTGTTAGGACAAATTATTGTGTTGCACATGATACCACAGCGTCTGTATCCATACATTAAGTGGTGCAGATTTATCTTCCTGGAGAAAGCAGCCAGAGCAGCAAACACTTTTTCAGGTGTATCAGGATGTCATACTGAATGGCACCACTACAGCCAAGTTTGAAACTACTCCTATAATCTGCAGCAAATGTTGAATTTCAGCATCATTTAGACCAAGCTCTTGTTCCAATCTGACTTGGAGAATATTTGAATTTGCCTTTGGAGGCTGTAGCTTCTAGTTTAAGTTTTACAAAACCCAAATTCACTTTAGAATCTTAAATTTTCTGTTCTAGAAAAATTGAAATACATCAACCATAAAAATGAAAATATAATTTCTATAGCCACAGAGTATATCACTTGTGGTGGCCTATTACTGACATATCAATGAATAAAATAACAAAGTGAAACTTTAAGATGCCTTTAGCACATGTTTAAACCACCTCCCATCCTTCCCCCTGTTCCAGGTAGTACTTGTTTAAGACTGCTACAGAAATACAAAGTAATCTAGTAGGCATTATTTCCTTTCTAACTTGTTTAAGTTAATCACACAACCAATGCTTAGGTTGGCTACTCTAAGACTTTTATTTGTGGATAGTCTCATGTTTTTGGGTGGAAATAGAATAAAACACCACATGCCTGACATATCTGAGCAAGATCCAGAGAGACAAAAAACAAACCTCATCCTGCAACCTCCCTGGGGAAATCTTTATTCATTTTAATACTTGTTCAGTCAGCTGTCTCTGTGAATGACAAGGTTTTATCTCTAATGTGAATGGCTTCGAAGGCTACTTGCATTATCCATTCTTCAGCAGCTGCTGCTGAAACCACAGGGTTGCAAACTTATAATTAAATCCAGCTGCCACTACTGTGAGCTCAGTTATATCGAAGTGAGCAGCAATGCCTCGTGGTTGCTGGCAAGATTCTGTCTCTCTTTCTAGACAATGTAATTAACTCTTTTGCCCCTTTTAGATGAAATAAACATCAGCACTGAAAATGCTGTTAAACGACTGTAAAATCGTATTTATATAGAAGAATTCTGTTGCAGTTGTTACACCTGAGAAAACAAATTTCTAGGGGGATGATGGCTGACAACAAATAGCTGTTTCCTTAAAAGCACTGAGAGGACACACAAGGAGACACAAGGCACAGGATGAAAGGAGTTTCCTGTAGAAAGAGAGTAGGAAAGGATACACATTTAAAGATCTACTCTTAAGCCTCTGGCATAAGGCACATATCAAGATCCAGCTTGAACCAAATGCAGGCAAGGGCAGGAAAGGAACCAGGGCAGGTACCACAGGCCTTCCTTTGATGCTAAAATAATTTCTTACAGACCACTGTCCATCTCTTGAATCAGACTTAGAGATACCAGACAAGAAAAGCTGTGGCTGCCTCATCCCTGGAAGTGTCCAAGGCCAGATTGGATGGGAGTTGGAGCAACCTGGTCTAGTGGAAGGTGTCCCTGCCCATGGAAGGGAGGTAGAACAGGATGATCTTTAAGGTCCATTAAGACCCAAACCATTCTATGACTCTATAATGCAATCCTGACTGAACAGCTGTACACACACATTTCTAGAGGTATCTTTTTTAATTTTACAGTCAAAAATCTGTTCACATTCATGTCTCAAAATGTTTAAGTCACCAAAATAATTAGCTACCTAAATTTGACTTTGTCAGTCACAATTCTTGAGGTGCTGCTCAAGGCAACTCCACTTCCTACCTTTTACAGGAAAGGTAGCAGTGGCAATCCCCAAGAACACTTCATGGCAGTAACAGCAATCAGCAGCGACATGCAAGACTAATGCCACTGAAGTAGAAAGCCACAGTCAACTCAGCTTTGTTTGTTTGTACCTCTTTGGCAACCTACATCAGTCCAAACATTTTTGAGGATGGGTGAGAAAGCACAGCAGAAGACAGAAGTGCTTGACCTCTCACTCCAAGCACAGGAAGGCTAAAAAAGAGGGGAGCTATTTGTTGAGAGGAGAATGAGATGCATAGTGACTATCTCCAACTTCACTCTGAAAAACTCCCAAAGTACACTGGCAAAATGATTTTTAAAAGCATAATAATCTGCTGGATATTCTGCCAAATCAGTTAAACCCCCACATTATCTAGATGCTTTTGTAATACAGGAGTTGCACTCAGAGCTGCATAAACACTTCATGAACTGGGTGTTGTCAAAGCCCAGCCACGGTACCACAGGCTAAACTCATCCACATTACCTGATTGTGATCCAGCTCAAATCCCTCTGCACTGCACTGAAGCAAGCTGCAAACCCAAATAATTTTGCCCACGGTCACAGAGACCAGCAGGATTCACGAAATTGAACCCAGATGTTCCTAGAGACTCAAGGTCTGCTCACTCACCTCTTGGTAGTGGGCAGCGGGGGGAAGAATTCACCCGCAAACATCTCTGCACACAACATTCAGCACATTTCCTGAACCAACCACAAATAAATGCCAGCAGCCAGAAAGCAACTTTCCCCCCATTATTTTTTACTTTGTGCTTGCTGCAAAAAGTAAACAGCTTTTTGTAGTGAAGACAATAAGGGTGAATTTGCTCTTGGGTGGTTATTTTGAGGTTCATTTACTTTTGACATCTTCGTTTGCTGTTTCCCCACTGCCTCTCTCTACCTGTCCCTCCATCCTAATGGCTGCAAAGCCCAGGCACTCAAGAGCCTTTCAGCAAGATGGGCTGATTATTATATCCTGTCATATCCAGGAGAGAGCCAGTCATGATTTTTCAATCAGTGTTTTACCATTCTCATTTAAGAACGGCTCGGCTTTTATTCCTCCTGGCTTTTTAGTGGCTACTTTCAAGGGCTTTTTATCTGGAGAGGTTCATATCTTACCAGCACTGAAAGGTGTTTCTATAGACAGCACTGGCAAAGAGCAGGTGAGTGTGAAGAGGGAAGCAAAGGCAGGGGGAAGGCAAAGAAAAAAAGAATGGGAAGGTTGGAGGAAGCCATGCTTTCAGGGTTTTTCAGTCCTTCCGAGGATCTTGCTCAGAACTGGAATTAACCTCTGAATCAACTGTTATCTATCACTTAGATAACATCATTTTATCTTAATCATAACATTTTTTCTTGAGAGATTGTAGATAGCCTAGACCTTCTGCAGTGTTCTGTGCACTGCATTTGTCCCTGCACCAAAGAACATCCAACTCATCTTTCTCCTGGGTTTCTAATCAGCCCCAGGACTGAGGTCCAAGGATCTCTAGTGACAAACTAATATGGATATATGATGTCTAAAATTTAATATTCAAATCATAGTCTGTTTGAAGTTTCAGGATACCCTTTAGTTGCCAAAGTGCAGAGTACAGCAGATGGACTAGAGAAAGGTGTGTCACCATGAGACCAAACCCTGACAGCAGGTGACTTCTAACAGATCCACATGTAGGGGGTGACACTGTAAATCAGAAAGATTTTTTTTTAAAACATACTTAAAATAGTCTCTTTTTCAAAATACTGTAAAATCCAATGCAAAATTTATAGGCTTCACTAAGATTTAGATGTAAAAAAAAATAATTAAAAAAAAAATCAACCAGTGCATTTTTGTTTTTCAGATTTTTGAGTTAATTAGGTCACTGAAGTTCTGAAGGTCACCAGCTATCTAAAAGGTTATATCAGAGGACTTTTTTTTCAAGCCAACTGAAGTAGGACTTTAAATCCAAAGTCACCAAAACTAAGTTAAATAAGGGGTATTTTTCAAATGCATGTTGAGCAGTAGAACACTTAACTCTGAATAAAAATCACCTGAAACGGGCTTTGAAGCAGTTTTAAGTGTCTGTGAAATCTTCAGTGTAGGAAAGAATCACTGCAAAGAGATAAATATTTACTGGATTCTCAGATCAGTTAAGCTAAATCAAGGGCTTTGCTTGTGCAGTATGACAAATTTATATTAAGGTTTAAAACCTAGACTGCCTGTTCTTTCACTGAATTAAAACCATGTGCTTTAGAACTGAGATGAGAGTGTCTACTTTAACACAACATCAAGCATTTCTTGCTGGCCACAACCAACCTGCCACATGCAAAGTAAAGACCCTTAAGCCTCATCATCTGAAACTGCCTCCTGCTGCTCGTGTCCCCTGTGTGCTTCACACATGACAAACAGAGAGGAGGTGCCACGGTCTGCTCTTAACTTCTGATGAGATGAAACACATCAACACACCTTGTTAGCTGTGCTTGCTGCTTAAAACACACTCATGTTTTCAAGTTTTACTGCTTGGAAGGGTTTTGGGCACTCCAGCACACGGCACTGCTGCCGCTCTGACAAGTGCTAAGAAAGTGCTCATTACCACAGTCCCTAATGCAGGCACAAGTGATGGCACAGCTCGAGTGCTGCAGCACATACCCAGCCCACAGGATGCTCTCAAAGTTGTCAAGAGCTCACTGGGGCTCCTTCACTGCCACAGGGAGGGCCAAAAGCACCTGCAACTTCATATTTGCTGTCCTCCAGCGCTTCCCGATCACCAGAAGAGAATGGTAGCCAGAAATTAGGTACAGGACTGATGGATCAGTTTTCCTGGGAGCTGAAAAGGAGCAGAGGAAGAACAGAAAAGCAGGTCCCACTAGGAGCAGAGGATGATCACAAGGCTTCTTCCTACCAGAGGACAAGTATTTTGCAATCCTGAGCAGCCTGATCAGTCATCTCTGCTTCCCTTGCCGTGAGAGACTCGCTGGAATTTCACTAATGAGACTGAGTCATTTGGAGCAGAATGTCTGTGCTGGCACAGAAAGAAACCCCCAAACCTAATATCTTCGAGATATTATATGCACTAAACTAGAGCAATCTGAGCATAAGTTATCTTTGCACCCTCCTCTCCATTCTCCCTATGGGCTAACGGAGAATTTTCACGTTAAAAATGTTACCTTTGGTAAAACTGCACAGGTCTCATAACCAAAATATGGGAGGAAAAAAATGCCAGAACCTCTGGAACAGTCAATGTTTTGATATCAGCAGCCCTGCATAAGCACTTGAAGAACTAATCTACCCTCACAAATACTCAAACATTATCTCATTTTGCTGGGAAACAGAGATCCATGAAAACAGAAGACATCTCCATGGGCAATAGATCCATGGGAGCTCTCAAGTTCCCATTTGCCATTTTCTTCTCCTACAGAGAAGGAAAATTTGAAGCACTGGTTCATGGATATACACGACCCTGTAAGGCTGATGTAGGTCTTCAGCCTCTAAGAAGAAAATCTGCATCTCTACAAGACACCAGGATGGTGCATTAAACAGAAGTTTTATCAAATAAATCTTTGCAGGAAGAAGTGGAAGACTGAAGAAAATTCTTTTTCACAGTGAATGAGCAAATATTT
The DNA here is from genome assembly GCA_013397135.1 of Pachyramphus minor. Classification (NCBI taxonomy): domain Eukaryota; kingdom Metazoa; phylum Chordata; class Aves; order Passeriformes; family Tyrannidae; genus Pachyramphus; species Pachyramphus minor. The sequence continues at coordinate 902,709 of VYXB01009193.1, read as the reverse complement.
TTATTTGCAGGAAGCAACATCAGAATTCCTGCCACTTTAATCAATGGTTTAAAAAAAAAAAAATTAGATTTGTTTTAAGTAGTTCTGTAGTGTAAACTCTCAACTACCTGAACTAGGAGGTGCTGACATTTTTGTTTACTAGAATCTTTATATAGTTCAATATCTTAATAGCGTGTGACCAGAGTTGGGGAAGAGATTGACAGCCAGTCAATGAACTGATGAATATCTATCTCATAAGCATTTCATTTAGCTACCCACACAGTGTGCATTTTGCCTTTATATACACATTCCAATGCCATTATCTGACACTTAATTACTTGGGTCTCAAAGCGCTTTACAAAGGAACACGTTGTCATTATCAACACTTCATGGACAAAGAAATCGAGGCATAGTGGGATAATTTGCTAAAAGTTACTGCACCAATATCCAAGGTCAGTGGCAGGTGAAAAAGAAAGCTCTTATCAGGCAAGCACTGCACTCAGCAGACCACACTGCACTCGAGATGTGGGCTTGGGAAGCTTTTCCTACAATCCCCAGTAATCTACATCAGGTACTGTAAAAGCATTTAAAATTCCACCTGTGTTACAGCAAACATTACAGTCTAAGATGTAAATCTATTGACACTTGATCTGTTAAACACTGGAATACTGTGTTCAGCTTTCTTCCAGTGATTAAGCTAAGATGACAAACATCATGTCACCATAAGATGACTTTCCTGACAAGTCTGGCCTAGACATTTCTCACCTATTTTTAAACATCTTCTGATAACATCCATCATCTCAGAGTTGTAGTTATTCTTTCCTAATTATGGGAGCCTCTTGCAAAACCTTGGTAATGCTGAGACTTTGTTGCAGTCACAAAATTACAAAGCCTGTAATTTTTTCAGTTCTCACTCTGTCTTTAATTATTAAAACCATCAGGAGACACTTGGTGAAACCAGCAACAACTTGATGTTTGATGACAAAATGTTTAAGAGCCAAAAATAACCCCTCATTTTGCACTAAATACTTTTATGTACATGAAGAGTAAATAAATAACACTTGTTTGTAGAATTTGGGATCTTTTCACTAGCTGCGTGTCCAAGTGCAAGTCCCAGGGCTGAATTAAACCAGCTAAATGAAATTAATTTATTTCTATGTCCAGCTCAGGTGGCCAGCAGGCCTTGAACAAGATTACCAGGACAACTAGTGAATAACAATGACAGCAGCACTGCAGCAGAGTTTATTCTCAGTGCCGGGTTTTACCTTCTCATCTTGTTACAATTCTTCTCTCCCTTTCACTGAAGTGGGGATCACAACTTCCAAACAAGTTAAAAAAAAAAAAATATGAAGAAATCCAGCTTGCAAGTTCACATTGTAATTGATATAAGTCTATTATTACAAGATAAATTGCAGCAGACAATGCCAGAGACAGCTCAATCTGTTACCGAATCCCTGTAATGGCTGGATGAAGAACTCGACCATTTCACTCATAAATCTTTCTTCTGAGTTTTTATTTGCTGTTTGCGCGTGTGAAATAATAAAACTGTGGAGTGATGTGTACAAGAGATGGAGTAACATTTCTAAACACAATTACAGTAAGTTTCTTACAGGAACCCTGACCCTTTTCAGCATCTAATCAGGAATGTGTCATGTTCCAGGCTGCAAAAACACCACAGGATATCTTTGAAAAGTCATTAGCTGAGATCATGCCAATTGTGAATAATCACCTCTGCTCAGATTGCAGTGAGGCACTGGGCTGTCATAAGTCATTCTGGATGATCCATCACAAACTTTCTGTAGGACAGACCAGGACAAATCTTCATTTCCAGGGTGCTGATCTACTTCCTAACTTAATGGCAAGCAAAATCCACCAGCAGGAAAAGTGAGATCAGAAAGTTCTTGAGATGTATGTTCCCATTTACTTTTTAGAGCAACTGAATTTAATAATATTTTTATGATCATTCCTTGTCTATTGTCTGCAAATCATAGTACCCAGCAAGGAGACCATGAGAGTCACTGCAAAAGTGGAACTTTGGAATTAGCTGTCAACACTGATGACAGAAACAGAAAGACAAGCAAAAGGGTTGTAGAGGGGGAGGTATAAAATGGGATACATGCAGCAATTTTGCTCCAGTGAGTGCAGGTGCAGCTATGAAATGCCCATGATTCCTCCTCTGTCAGGAGATTGACAGGAGGCCACGAAACCAAAAGTGACAGAAACCAAGATTACAACCAAGAACATCCAAGGGGCAGATTTCTGCCAGCAGTTTATGGTCTCATATCCAGTTAGAGCCTCCCTTCCCCTGGGTGAAAGCCCTTGAAACAGCTTTCTGAACACTGCTGCCAAAGAGGCAGCTGAGGGACAGAGTCTCGAGGTACAAGGTCAGGGGCCTCTGCACCAACAGCCCCTGACAGCCTCACATCTCATAGTACCAGCTTTTCCACTGCCATTTTATAGCACATGTCCCAGAAACAATCTGTGGTTTTCCTGGAACTCCTCTATTCCACAGAATCCTCAAAGCAAAAAGATGCTGGTAGAAGAGATCCCTTTTCCTTTAGTCCAATTGCTGGAAGGAAAACAGTCAATTTTACAGTAAGGTTGCACAGGCAAGTAGGCAAGGCAGGGTCTAGACTTAATGATCACTTAAATCCACAGTGCATTACCATTAAGTAATGCAGCTGCATTAAATCCAAGCTACTTTCAGAGCAATATTCCAACATCAGCCAGAAAAACTAGAGGCTGTAGCTCCTAGTCCCACAGTACATTTCTTATCCAGTCTTGCTTGCACAAATATGATACAAACCTCACAAGCACCTGACTGGAGATGCCTGCAATGGTTAAGAGGCCTTACACTCTAAATTACCTTCCTTTTGTTGGGCAGGTGAATGGTCCATAACATTCTTCCTGAAAGGAGGTTTTTTCCTTCAGAATTTAATTTATAAACTTACTCCTGCCAGGCTGCGATAGCAGCTGCTGTATAAACCTGAAAATGATGACGACTGGAATTCCATTCAGACCTCAGGAATCAATAGAGAGCAGACAAACGGCCAAGATAAAAAGTTCCACCCAACTGCAAAGAGCAAGAACTGCAGGATACCTCTCATTGTTTTACAGTGTCTGCAGTCACCAACCTGTGGTATAGAGACTGAACAATCTCAGTCCAGTCTGAAAATCTGACCTGTGCTGTCCACAGGCTGCACCCACGTGATCTGCCCATTGGGAAGGCCTTAGTGCTGTAGGTATTTCCAAGCAAAAGGAGTCTCAAAAGACAAGCAACAGCAGTTCATATTTTGCTAAAACTTACATTGCATTTGCTAAAAGCTTCTTAGAGAGCCTGATCTTCCTTACCTTGAAATAGCAGCTCTTCCCTAAGCTAAGAACAAAGCAACCTGCATTGGTGTCACTCTGGTTCATGTCAGCTTATCTATATAAACTGGTTGTTTCTCTGGGCAGTAAAGAAATACAAAATCACAGCTTAACTGAACTAACTGGGTCTGAAGGCAGCTGCTGGCACAGTGCAGTCTCATGTCAGCAGAACATTCATTGTAAGCAGCACTGCATTTTATTTATTGTTACATTCCTTCTCACATATATTTCATGACAGACAAGCCAGGTGAGGACGTGAACATATTAGAATTTAAAAGGGAAGATCCAAAGTACTTAAAAATCTGCCTTTCTTTGAACAAAACAAAATGTGCTTCAGTTGAAAAGGAAATTATCATTTGCCTGATACAAAAGAAATCCTTTGTCCCAGTCACAGCCTACTCTGAAGGAATGACTTTCTTCCTTCCCTTAAGAAGCCAAATGGATGCAGTTCTGTAATTTTGGAGAGCTTTACACAGGATGTTAAATTACAAGACAAGCATTGTGGGTTTATAGATTATGAGCCAGTGTATGAGACACAAAGGATTCTCATTGAGAGTGGGTGATAGTCTAAGTTGTATAGAATTTATTCTATCATATGCTAGAACACAGTTAGTGAAATGGGAGACTGGTGAATAAATTACTCCAAGGATACCAGGAAATATTTGGTAGTGATCTGTAAAACCAGCCTTGCTACTTTCAGATGCACCAAAAGAAATCCTACGAACAAGTACATTTGGTTCACTTGCTACACTCTTTACCCACTGCCCACCTGTTCTGACTCAGAATTTACCTTCACAATTGTAAAAGCAATGCTGAGAAATTTAGCAAGAGCACCACAAGGATGAGGAAGTTGAGAAGCAGTTGAAAGATATTCCATTGGATCCCACTGCTGATATTCAATGATATTATCCTTTAAAGATGCTCACTCATCACATATCAATCAAATTAAATTTTCACATTTGAAAATTGTTTGTTATAATCCAGTACCACAAGAAAAAAAAACAAAAAACCCCAGACAATTCTGGAAAATAAGAGAATGACCAAGTAAACACTCAAAAGTGCAGCAAAGGTATCTCTAATTTTAAGTCAACATTAAAAAAATATTCATGTTTTAACAATTGTTGTGAATGTGGGTTTTCCCCAAACACCAGATGCATTTGAGACAATTCACATTTGACTCACCATACTGGCAGCGAGGACCCTGAAATCCTGCAGGACACTGGCACACCTGGGATCCTTCTTCAGAACATTTCCCTCCGTTGAAGCAGGTGCCAACTGTGCAGAGCACTGGTGCACACAAACAGAATGAAACAGGGGATTTGAGTTGATTTTGTGGCAAGGATCCTCCAGAATTGCCTTTGTCACAGTCCTGTTGTAACAATACCTTCCAAATAAGAAGAAACTCAGCTTTTTATTTGAGTGGAAAAGGTCAGACTTCAGTAGAAGTTTTTATCATGAGCATAACTACCATGTTGATATGAAGTTTAATGAAAATAAGACTAAGATAATGCAGTTTAACTTGAAGATGCTTCAGAGGTAGAAGACAGTTTCTAAGCACTCAAGGCACTGCCTGAATCCAGAATGAAAGAGCAGAGAAACTGCTCCACAACAAAGCAGGAATGGTTAAGAACCACTGCTGTACTAAAAAATGATCTATATGTGAAAGGGAATGACAGTTTTTATTTACAATAACTTGAATTCCACAGACTTGAGCCAAAGTTGCAGAGTAGCAAATATAAAAGAGTAATTCAACCACTTTGGTGCCTTAAAGAATTCAAGGCAAGTCTGCACTGCTCTTTCAGGAAGAAAATAATTTCATATTGCCACTGGTGCTCACATACATTAAATTCTTTTACACCAAAGATTAAAATACAGATTGTAAACACATCTTTGACTTCTTACAACTAAACAGGTGCACACTAAATATGTAGATTCAGGCTAAAACTAACAGGAACACCTCTCAGGCTTCTTTTTATTTTATTTTTTAACTACAAAAGACAAACATAAAGGCAAGATGTCTGAACGCAGCCCTCAAGTTGGTTTGAAGATTAAAAAAATACATAAGAACAGATGCTAACTTTCATAGAGAAAATACAATTACTGACAAAACAGTAACAAAACTAAACACTGAGTAGGTTGCCATCTTCCACTCATGTCTTGTTAACAGTGGCTGATGTGCTTCCTTATCATTTAAATTAAATTCCATCTTTTAGGAAAACATCCAATCATGATTAGATAGAAACAGGTTCTCATCAGATGGAGAACCACAGGGCAAAAACACAATTGCTCCAATGGCAACAACAGCAATGAAGAAGCCAAACCCAGGCAGGCTCAGCAGTGAGTGCTACGTCCAAGAAACAAGTGCCTTACAGCAGATTTCTTTGCATAATTTGAGTAACAGCAATAAATTTGGCTGGCCTGTCAAAGCCAGACTGGCATAAAAATGCTGCAACAACTATAATCAGAGTTTAGACTGTTAATCTAAACTGTCAGATTAAAATTAGAGCTATCTGGTACTCTCACATGACTGCTTTTGTATTTTTAAAGGGCGTTTCTTTCCCCATCACCTCTTTAGAACGGGAAATCCCAGTTACAAGCAGCAAGGAACAAAATCCATCTTTCTAGAAGTAGGCTTCAGTAGGAAGGCAAGGGCTGGGGGTGTCATCTGCCTTGTTTTGTCACAGTTTTGCCACCAACTTACAGTGCAAACAGCCAGGTTCGTTGTCACGCTGGACCCACCCGGGGCAGCACTTGTAGACAGTCTGGTGCTCCATCCTGTACACCTGCTTGTAAACTGTGTAGTACCCAGACCTTCGAGGAGAGAAAGTTTCAGAGAACAATCACAACTCCTATTCCACTTATTCACATCTCATCAGTAACTAACTCTGCCCATCTGTCATATTTACTAGATATTTTTTTCAGCCTCTATCAGAAGCTCTTGTTAAAAATGAAGCAAACGTAGCAAACTGCATCCTGATAACACCCAATAGCTCTTATATGTTATTTCCAAGTTTGTTTGGGGTTTTTTTGAAGAATTTATATTCAGGCTAGTCAAAGGTGAGTCATTTGGTTTTGCAATCAATTTTGGGTTTAGCTGTTGGGGGAGTCAGATCTCCCATCAGTTCCAAGCATATGACAAAAACAGAAAGAAGTTTAATTTTTCAAAGTCAGTGACTTGACAGCTGGACTTCACCTGAACCAGAATGAGACAGGAGCATTTTCTGATAATGTAAAATTGTGATCTAAAGCCAGCCAAGAAGTTCATGACCAATCCAAAACACATTAAAAACGTCACATTTTCTACTCAGTAATAACAGATTTTAAGTAAAGTCTCAGCTGGGCACTATGTCCATAACCAAGTCACACATATCTCAGACAAAGTAAGTTTACAACTTTCTCACAGGGTAAAAGAACTTGCACAAAGGTTAGCAATGAAATCCATTTATAATGATAGACAACATATTACCTTCTCTCATAGCTCACACACCACCTGCCCTTCGTACACCCCTGTTTCCATATCTTGACCATCCGACTAAAGGCTTGAACACAGGGCTCTTGGTGTCCCACCAGTGCCAGCTCAAACACTGGGCACACATTCGGCCTTGAGGGAAAGAAAAAGACATCCTTTATTATTTCCAGCATAAAATGCAGACATTTAGAGAAATATACATAACATTATTCTATGTAGAACAGTTAACACCAGTTTGAAACAGAATTTATACAGCTGTTTAAAAATATTGCACCTCTATGCCTTAGGAAGCAGCACATAAACACACACTGAAATTCAGGCTCCACACAAGTCAGTGAAAGATTTACCACAGATTCAAGGGCAGATAAGATTTATCTAAACTACTGCTGGGGAAATTGTGTATTCTGTAAGAGCCCTCCCTTGCTATCAGTCCCCTCAGGGAAGCACATGAAATTCGTAAGGGGAAGTATCCTTGTTCTCTGCTGATTATTCCTAAAATAACAAGACCAAAATAAAAGCGCTGGTTTGGAGGATGATATGTAATCTTCATCCTGCTACCTAGCCAGAGTTCAAAAATAGCAGGATTGCAGGAGCTATGGAGGGTCAAAAAAAAGGTTACATGTTGATGGTTTTGTAGAGATTGTCAGCCTTATCCCAATTTCTTTGTCCTGGTGCAAATGAGGAAATTCTGTATGACCGAAAACAACAGCATCAAACTTTCAGGGTCTAGCTAAAGCCACAGAAACTGAGGGAGTTTGACATCTTTTGAGGCAGAAGCCTGCTGTAACAAAATGCAATTAATTCAGTCATTTTTTTTTTGAGTCATTTACAGATTGTTAACACAGTAATTTAATTACCAATTCCCCAAGACAGCCTGGTGAGGCTTTTCAAACTTAAGCCTCAATAACTAAAACACAGAGGAGAAACAGGGACCTTGTTTACCCACTCTGGCAACAACAACAATCAGCAGATTAGTCTTCCCCCAAATTTCAGTCTGAGACCTCTCTTCAAGCTAAAGAGTGATCAAGTAACACTCACACTGTCACACTTGTCTCCCCTGTCAGTTGACACAGGTACAAACATGAGCCTGTGCTACAAAACCAAGGGGGGTTGCTCTAATAAGAGAGAACAGTTCCAGCCCAACAGCTGCCTGGCAGTTAGTTCTCATCAGCTACACTGGATATTGTTAATATCTCATTCAAGATTTATGGTGCTTTTTATCTCAGAGGCTCCCTATTATGTCTGAACACCACACAAAGTAGCCTTGCTAATAATAGAGAACATCTTTCATCCACAGGTCTTCAAGTAGTTTACAAATATCATTAAATTAAGCCTGTGCAGAACAGGAAAATACTATAACCATGATCAATTTTACTGCTGAGCTGAATACATGGAAGAAACCCTGCCTAGATCAAATCCACACTACAATATTCCCTGTATTCCACAGAGGCCAAGCCCAATGAATAGGAAATTCAGCCAGGTCTCCTAAAGGTACCACAGCTCCCATGGAAACGCCTTTACCTCAGGGTAAAGAAGTCCTTTGCCCAACAAGGATACTTCAGTAGAGAAACAAATGAGATTTAAAAACAAATTTCACACTATGGACAAACAGTAGAGTCCATTTGTACTACAAAACCTTGTCTGACAGAAGTTACTTTCCTGAACTAGAAGGTTTCTTGCTCCCAGGCTTTAGAGCAACTGCTCATCTCGTTCATATTAAATGCTGCCAGTGGATATCCCCCCATTTTCTTCCTCCTCCAAGGCAGTGTAATTTCTATATTGCTCTGTATTTCCCATTCCTTGGGTCTGCCCTGCCTGCAGCTGCCAACACCTTGAAGGAGAATAGAAGATAGTCACAGCACAGTGTCAGATTGCCGTAAATTCCTCCAGAAAACAGCCTGCATTCCCGACATTCCCATGCCACTTCCATCACTTAGCAATCCTTCCCATGTGTTCCAGCTACCCCTTCCCACTAGAATTACCTCCCCATTTAACGTATTCAGCTTAAGTTCAGAACCAAGCTCTGCTCCCAAGCCATTCTTAGTCCAAAGTCTGCCAATTGTTTCCCATCTGAAGAAGATCTTTGTGTACCCAAAATCTTCCCTGCCTTTTTTCTTTTTGTTCTATTACGTCAGTTGGTCTAATAAAACCCTCTCCTTATTTAGCAACCATGTCTCACTTAGCAGGCTTTTTAAAATGACTCCCCTCCAGTGAATAGAACATCATGTTCTGATAATTTATGCATATCTCCTTTTATTAGAATTGCCTAAAACTTCCCAGATAAAGGTACATTCATATGCATCGCTCTTCCATAAATAAAAGGGTGAAGCTGACAATTGTTGTAATGACATATTGAGCCCATCCCATAAGTTCCTGCTCATATGATATTGCCATGTTTCCAGGAATAGCTGTACTGACTTCTAGGATACAGTTAATAGGAACAAATGGCACTCACAGAGCAAAACAAGCCAGCAGCAGAGTCATATATTTATTAAGATTTATTCAAAGTAAGCCATTCCTCCTAGATGCCCTTGCGATAATTTAAAGGCAGATATCAAAACCACTGAAACACTATAATTAAATTGCAGCAATTGCATAACATGTAATCCTCTGCTGGCAAAGCTGGGAATCAAACATGCCCCCTCCAACAACTCACCATCTTCACAGAGTCAACACACCAGTTTTAAAGCCATCTGACTTATTTGATACCTTACCTATTAACATAAGGACAGTGACTTGAACAAGGTCCCAGCTATTGAAAGCCATTGAAAGCTTTTGTACTGTGGGATTCTGCTAATAGAGGCCATCCAAGGCTAACCTGAAGCCTCAAGTGGATGTAATGGGGTATTTAGAGGAGAACAGCTCCATTTTTACTCACATGCCCTTTGCATTCAGAAAATGCCTCTTAATGGGAGTTTAAGTGTTAAAACAAGCAAAACACTCAAATGCATATTATTGGCTATTATTTGACTGATACACCAGTCCCTTAAAACCTTTTTATCCTGATGCTCTCCGTTAGCCAAGGCTAACACAAAGGCTATTATTAGCTTGTCAGTCTGACTCAGGCAAGGCAGAAAGCTCCCTTAATATTTGCATTAGGAGACTGCCCTTTAAACAAAGACACCCTACACACTTCCAGCTCAAGACTTGAGGTTCTAATGAACAGATAATTAGACCAACACGAAGCAAGAGCAGCCTGGGCTAATCGTACGGCTGTGGTGCCTGGGAACCGCTGCACAACAGGAAAGTTCAGGGAGAATGAAAAGCTTCTCCAGGTTGCATATAAGTCATTCCTCTGTTTAGAATTTTAAAAAGAAAGGGAATTAGCTCTACCACGGAATCACAGAATGATTTGAGTTGGAAGTGACCTTAAAGATCACCTGGTTCCAACTCCCCTGCCGTGGGCAGGGACACCTTCCACTAGACCAGGTTGCTCCAAACCCCATCCAACCTGGCCTTGAACACTTCCTTTCCTCGTTTCTTGGTTACAAACCTACATCATATCTCTGTGACAGGGATATTTTCATTTTATGTCTAACATGAGCCTGACACCTGGCTCTTGGAATGACAATTAAATTAAATCTCTCGTTCTACCAACCCACTTTCTTCCAGCCCAATACAAGAAGCTAAAGTTAGGCAGATTTAATGGCAGCGAGAGAGCAAACACACATCAACATATCCCTAAAGGCTTCTTTCTACAGTGCAAACTTTAAATCAAAACCTTAATAATAAGAAGCAAAGACTGATTTGTCTGTCTGATTTTGGCTCTTTCCACAGAGACTAAGTGAATGACACCACCTTCTACATTAAGTCAGATGGCTGTTAACATCTTCCTAAAAATGAGCTGCTGTAGCCAGTACTGCCTCAGCTGATGAATTTGCAGCCTGAACACTATTGATCTTCCCATAAAACAGTCAATAGATGAAACCTGTCATGAGAAGCAACTTGCTGGAATCCTGTATTTTCAAAACACTAATTGGTTGGTGCTTTTATGCCTTTATGTCGTTATTAAAAGTTTAGAAAAGCATAGTCTGCCTTTTCAAATTCAGTTTGACAACATCAAATAAGAACTCTCCTTAAGGAAACCAAGATTATAGTCAGGGCTAAATTCTCCACTGCTGTGATGACAAGTGTTTTTGCTCTAGAGATACACTGATGCTGATCAGAAAATAGTTGTACAATGGCTTTGGTCACAAACTTCTTGGGTAAGAAAATAGTCTGAATGGCCTCCCACCTCCAACCACACGAGCAAAACATCCCCAGATCTCTAGAAAGGCAGGGTGGCACCACGAACAAACATGTGGCACTGTAGAGGAGAAACAGCCAGCAACATGATGTATGCAAACAAGATGGCAATTAGAGGTTTTCTATAGATATATAATCTCAGTTGGAAAGGAGAAAAAAAGCAAATTTTATTTGAACACAAAAAGGAAAGTCAAATTCGGAAGTGGGCCACAGAAACAAAAGGTCTAAAGAATAAGTTATATATATTTATTTATATACATAAATTTTGTTTCTAGATACATATTGCTTATTAGCAATATTAATTCAGAAAGGCTGGAATGACAGAATAGGCTTTTCTTTTTTAAACTGCCAAACTCTCCTTTTCACCCTTAATCTATTTTAAGGCTCATTTCCCCACATTTCCCTGATAAAATTAATCAGCACTGCCAGAGACAATTAGGACATCCCGCTCCCTTGACCACTAATCAATCCCTGCTCTCTGCTGATCCTGTATCAATATTTGTGATGTTTATTTGCCCTCTGGGATGTGGACTGTAAGCACCAAGCTCATTTAGATTAGGTCTCATTATCTCTGCTGTCCTCTGGCTCTGTGGATGAAGGTCCACCACAGAAGACTCTCCTCAGCCCACAGGTGACCAAATGCACTGCTGTGTCTCACTCACCTCCCCCTTGATTAGAGGGAGCAGCCAAAGAACAGGAGAGTTCCTCAGCCTTTGTGCCCTGCATCCAGATGAAGAGCAGATCAATAGGAGATGATTAATTACACACTCAGCTATTATAACAACAATAAGATTTTTAGTTCTTACTGCTATCAAAGTGCAGCGCCTGTCGTTCAGCTCCTGTTTAACCATCCTCCTCCCTCCCCAAAGACAGAATAATCTATTTTGGTTAGCAGGAAAAGCACCAGACAAACATGCACATTTTACTATGATTTGCCAAGTCACTTTTCCTGTGTTTTTTTTGGTTGTTGTTGTTGGTTTGTTGTTGTTGTTTTTTTTTTTAAACCAGGGAGTAATTTTTATTTTTTTTAATAGTGTCATGTAGTCTCAGTTTTAAGTGTCAAAATATTCCTAGTCTTTTATCCCTTTATAAACCTTGATACCACTGAAGCAAATACCCATTTGATGGGGGGTTTTGTTTGGTTTGGGTTTTGTTTGTTTGCTTGTGGTTTCTTAAACATTAAGCAATTTCAGTAGAGCTCAATATTTTATGAAGTTAAGCCACAAATATGTCAACTAACAAGTGTGCATTAGTGGATTACTGTTCAAGGGTGGTAAAAGAGGGGGAAAAAAAACCCTCAAACATTTTGATCTTTTGGATTAGAAACTTTCACTGAGGTTCTAAATAACCCACAGATTCCTGGTATTATTCTACAGATAAAGAGAAGGACAGGTCTTGCCTCATGAACAATACAATTATAAGAGATAACTTTATGCAACTGTGTTTTTCACCACTGATGATGCCCCAGTCAGGCAGGGAGAGCCCCAGCAATTACAAACACAAGGGTAACCCCTGAAGAGTCTTCTAAGCGATAAAATCTGTGAAAACTCATTTCCTATATGAGAATATTCTAACGTGAAAAGACCAGGCTCAAAACACCCAAGTGTTTCGTATTTTGAGTGGATTTTTTTTTATTATAAAACAATACAAAGCACCTTATAACTCTTCATCAGGCACAGCCCAAGTTATTATGATCTATTTTCAATATTGAAGCAATTTCTGTACATGAAAATATGATCTGGGCATGGCATTCCCTACTAAACAACATTTTGTGCCACATTCTGCTCTGACTTAAGGGAAAGCAAGGTGCTCCTACTAAAGAACACAAAAAAGAACATCAGAACTCTGACTTAAATAACATCCCCCTTTTCATAGTCAGGAGATCAAATATTCATCCACAGGTCAAAGGCACTGAAATACAGCTCAGTGTGGGCTCAGCTTGTGTACACATTAAAGCACACATCATCCTACACCAAAGGCAGAAATCTCAAGTTCACCTCAGGAACAATTAATGATTAGTTTTAAACCAAGACCAGCCTGGAATCCAAAGCATAGACCCAAGACTACATATGTTCAGTCCATAATTTTAAAATGCTTTGATTTTGCAATAATGAAAAGAAATTTCTTTCTCCTCAGAAATAAATTAAAAGCAATAGATTTGAAAGAGAACATAAGCAATAACAGGCTTGAATTTCAGAGGAAGGAAATCTATTAACTGTGTTCAAAGAGAAGGTATTTAATTGGCGAATAACACAAGTCTGCAACATGGGCTGTTAACTCTCTGGGAGCCAAAGCATGGCTTCCATCACAGGAGGTTCTCCTGACAAGTCATCCAAAGATGAATTTCTACATTACAGATGATCTCACCCCTCCTCACCAGGAGGTTTCTTCAATTTTATTAAAAATATTCCACATTCTCTGTCATATCTAGATCATGGCATACCTAGAACCAGGATAAATAAACAGCACTGGATACAAACCAACGCAGGAGAAAGAAGTGGAAGCAAAAAAACAGGCAATTTTCCTAGAAATCAGAAATACTGCAAGCACACAGCATATGAACATCAAACTATTTCATAAATAACTAAACTGTATCAACAGTTCATAATGCAGAGCAATTAAACCTAAAGAAACCTGAAGAGTTCTCCCATCTTAGTGGACATTTTCAAAGAGTAACCTGAGAAGCCAAATCCCATTAAAACTGAAAAGCAGCAGGACCTTACCTACTTTAAATGTGAAGATTTAAGAATCATACAGTGTATATATAAGCTACTGTGATTATGGGTAGCAAATTTCTGAGCCTCTTGTAAGTACATTTTTTTATGTCTCCCATGTAAAAACAAATATTTATAAAACTGGAAAATATTTCCAGTTAATCATGAGATCTTTGATAAATACAGCAACTTCAGGAGATCACATTTTCTGATCCTGTCTTACAGCTATTTCAGAGTTTAGGGCAAAGTCTTGATCTCATTTTTCTCCAGAAGAGCAGGAAAATGTCATATATCAGGAAAAGTACTAGAGCAAGATGACACTCATTCATTATCTTTAAGTCTCCTGACAGTGAATATACCAGGGGGAAAAAAAAAAAAAGACGGGAAAAAAGAGCCTTTTACCATCTGTTAAAAGACTAAACTGAAAATTAATTTTCCTTTAGGAACTGTGAAGCAGAAGCTTTAAGTGCCAAGTCTTGAAAAACGGGATTCTGTGCTCTAATGCTGGCCAGCACGAGCTCTATCTGGTGGCAACACTCTGCAGTGCACAGGCTAAACAGACTATTTTTGTTCAGGGTAATGTCACATTCACAAAGATGAGAAACACCTCAGACTTCAACTGCATATTAAAGGACTGGGGGGGCAGGCATGTGGAATTGAGGGGGTGAAACTACCATAAACTTTGATGCCAAAGCATTTCAACCATGTTCCTAGAATCACATTACCCAAACTTCAAAGGCTGGAGTAGCTGCTACTCAAGAGTAGTGAGGGTTTATTGCAACCTTACAGATTCTGGGGAGGCAGGAACAGGAAAAAGTGTTTAAGGATTCAGCTGATAACAACTGGCAGTGACTCTGGGCTGCCTGCATCACTTTAAAGAGCTCATAAGAAAGACTTAATGTAAGATGCAAACATAAATAAACCAGGGGTTTATCTTTATTATAAGGTGCTTATTTTCACTTTTTAAATCTTTTTTCAAGCGACAAATCCCTGAACAGAAGATAACCCGTTGAAAGAAATGGAAGGAGATTCTACTACTTTGCTCATTTCAGTTCAAAACAAACAAACAAACAAACCAAACAAGTAGAAATACTTTAAGCCCTTATTTAATGCTGGGAATACAAACTTTTCTCACACCTGCAAATTGGCACCACCACAGGTGAAAATACAGTGTATTGGCTAAACAGCCAATGCACTGGGATAATTTCTCACCAAGAAATTACTATACAACCTACTTTTCACATCATTTAGCCAGTATTATGACAACTCCAGGCTCCAGGTTCAAGCTGTATCACCATATACTTCATAGAAGCATTTCTTGTGTTACCTTGTCTTTCTGCATTGCATTCCAACACACTCAAATGGAGGTGCAATTTGTTTCCCTGCAGCAATCAAAATCCAGAGGCATCTCTTCATCTGGAAATGCTTTGTACAACTGCAGCAGTTTAAACTGAAATACGTTCCAACCCTCAGAAAACGTGGACTTCACCTTTCTCAATTATTCCTTAAATGAAATTCTTATTTATGTCACTTGGAAGTAGTGTCCACAGCCACATCTGTGTGCAGTGAGACCTGGGGCAAGAATAGTATCATTCCAGCCCAACAACTGGTACAGCTGCAGGGCCAAGTTTCCTGGAGTGCTACAAATGCATATAAACATCTGAATGCAAGATTTTGCTTTTGGGAACATGATTTATCTGGAGGAGCACAAGAAATCCAACAGTGCCCCATAGAATTGAAGAAGCTGGAAAACTGTTACTCAGCCAGGAATCCAGCTCTACATCCAGGTGTTCCTTGGAATGTGACCAGATTTACTTGTTTATGGATAAAGTGAAAATATGCAGCTGCAACATGTAAGCAGCAAAGAAAAACCCTAAATAAAACAGTTTTATTGCAAAACTGTGACTGGGTCCTCTAAGACCAAAGCAGCCCCTTCAGATGTCATCCTGGACCTGCAAAACCACAGAGCAAGTCAAGGGGCTTAGAAAAGCCAGGAACAAACCTCATCTCATGGCTTTTTCAAAGAAGTCCTCACTCATGTCACCTGGGAACAGAGGAATCCATTCTTGAGCCCAGGCCTAACCATGGAAGGTAATATTTATTGCACAAAGGAGGTTCCTTGCACACACCTCATAACCACTCCTGCCTCTTGCAGGATCACTAACCTGGATCAGGATCACTAACTACGACAGACATCTGTACTGCACAAACTCCTTGTGGGATATTTCTCTAAGAGAGTATTTACCACTTCTGACAGCAGCTCAAGCCCTCTCCTCTCAGTTCCTATTCCTGCAACTTAAGCCCTCTACTCTCACTTCCTATTTCTGAACTGTCCCACAAGCACCCTGGAATTCCGTGAAGCACGATGCTGAAAGTGAACCCAATGCTGGATAACCACACATGACATCTATACTGTCATTACATACCTCAATTCTGAACTACAGAGCTCACTGATAAAAATGTGCTTTTTATAATAAGAGACGGATGTTCCTCATTTCGAGACCCAAATATGCTTTCCAACAAAAATGGCATATTTGTTCTCTGGTCCTTCCAGTGTTCTCCAAAGTTCTACTACAAGATCATCAAGGGCTAATTGTCTGGAAACATAGTCGATGGAAATATCTAGTCATCCTGTAATCTGTTCTACATTAAATCTCCTCAGGGGGGCTTGGAAGCAGAACACCAGCATCCACATAGATCCCTCGCATTTCTAGCAAGGAGTGAGCACTCAAGTCAGCAGCAGAACAAAAACAATTATGAAGAGTACCCTGGATAGCCTCAGTCACATAAGATGTCAATCAAAACAACAGCAAAGAACATACTCAGCATGCTGTGTCTGAAGGGATATATTTGTTGTTCTTATTCCATTGACTGCACATGACCAATATCAAAAGAACAAACCAGAGTTACTGGAAGCAGGCAACTCACGAAAAGAGTCCTCTTGCACATTACAGTGTTTCTGCGAAAGTTGGCAGGATAAGGAGTCATGACTCAGTGTTTCAAGGTCCCTAAAAATAGCTCAGAAATTTCAGGACAGTGCCTCTTGGCAGAAAACTCAAGGCTGTCCCACAGGTCTGTGAGTCTGGGTGAGTGTTTGTGACTGCTGTCAGCAAACAGCACATTGCTGCTGCCAGTGACTTCGGTCGATCCTCACACAGCATCACTTCCAAAAACAGAATCCTTCCTGCACTCTATATCAGAAAGGTAGAAGTAAGCAAAAATTGTTTGGAGGCAATTCACAGTTAACAGCACCTCCAGCTTCAAAAGAATCATACTTATTACTGATGTCAAATGCAAACAGATTAATGTAGGTCAATGCTATTCTTCCTCCTAATAGAATAATTGCTCAGAAAGAGCAAGAGGCACATCTGAAAGAAACACAGGGCACTTCTAACAAAGGAAAATCCTTTACCACAGAATGAACTTAACTTCTCTAAACACTGTGATGGATACTTTGTGCTCCAGCAAAATGGAGTAATATCATCATCATGGCTTGACTTCATAAAGATTTGAGAAGCATTCTACCCACACTTGCTACAGGCACGCTGATGGCTGAAAAGGCCAATGCGTGATAGACAAGTCCGGTTGCAAACAGCACAGCAGAAACACTCCCCAGGTAGTACAACCAGTGAGCAATAGACTTGGAAATCTCGATTTTTCTGGCAGAAGAAGTAACTACACTGAAAGCAAATACAAATAATTAATTACGAAAGGGTGGGATGAAGTTGATGAAGTAAAAAAAAAAACCAACCAACCAACCAAAAAAACCCAGGAAGATAAGAGATTAGAAATTAGGGTATACATCTGAGAAGGCTGTTATCAGGTTGCTCTGAAGGGGAGGCAAGGGACGACATTCCTTAAAAACACAAGAAGAGCCTTGTAGAGAAAAGGTGCACAAAGCAGGAAACAGTTTCCAGAAACGTTCAATTTCGACGAGCGCAAAGTTTAACCACAGATTCTGTGCACGCTGCCGGCTGCTCTGGTTTAGAATGTGACCAGAAAACTACACCTAGACACAAATGTTACACCGCATTTACAACAAAGGCCATTTGTTGCTCACGCCATGGAAAGGGACCTCACAGAAACTTCCCCCTGCACCCGCACACATGTGGCCCCGGCTCCTTTGTGCGCGCTCACCGCTGCGGGAGGATGCTCCCCGCGCTCCCACCTCTCCCGTTGCCCCTCTCTGTTCTTCCCTCCCGGACTCAGGTTTGTTACTGTGACCCCGAGCAGAGCTCAGCGTAACCCTCCCTGGGCTCAGCTCTGCTCTCGCTCGCTCGCTGAACGGGAAGGCAGGAGCAGACCCGGAGATGCCGATGCGCTCCCTGGAGCTCCCTTCAGATCCCACATCCAAGGCAAGCCCTCCCGGGGAGCCTCGCAAGTGCCCACCCCAAAGCACCTCGGCGGGTCCGCTCCCCGCGCTGCGGGGCTGAGTTTGGGGTGCTCCCACTCAAACTTTCTTTGTCGCGGGGGCCGCAGGACCCGCCCGCAGGGACAAAGGCGGCGTGTCCCGGTGGTGCTGTCCCCCCTCCCCGAGCCCCCCTCAGACCCCCGGCACACTCACATGCCCCGCTGCAGCCGCGGCTCCGCTGCCGCGCTCGCCAGAGCCCAGCACAGCGACAGGAATGGGCACAGGAGCGCCGGCCCCGCTCCCATCGCGCTGCCGGGGAGGGGGGAAAGCGAGGATGGAGCGGCCGCGGCAGCTCCGGCAGCACCCGCAGCAGCAGCAGCCCCACCACCGCCGGCCCCCAAATCATTTAAAGCGGCGGCGAGACGCGCCACGGATGGATCGGCCCCGTCCCGCCCCCGTCCCGCCCCGCCGGGGCTGTCCCGGGGCTCCCGCACCGATCCGGGCTCCGAGGCAATAGGAGCTGCCTCTGGCTGCCCGTGTCGTCACACCCCCCCCGCCCCCGCTGCAATGTTCCCTGGTGCCCCGGTGTAGAGAATTCCCTGCTGTTCCACATCCCTGCCGGGCGCAGCGCAGAGGAGGGGTTTATTTTCACTGAGCAGGACACGAAGGGACGTGCAAACTCATGCTCGTGCCCGTCACCAGTGCCCGGGGAGGAACATGGGAGGCAACACAGCGTGAAGCTGT
The DNA here is from genome assembly GCA_013397135.1 of Pachyramphus minor. Lineage (NCBI taxonomy): Eukaryota > Metazoa > Chordata > Aves > Passeriformes > Tyrannidae > Pachyramphus > Pachyramphus minor. The sequence continues at coordinate 883,838 of VYXB01009193.1, read as the reverse complement.
GTCAGGGGGAGGGTTAGGGTGGGTGTTAGGAAAAGGTTCTTCACCCCGAGGGTGGTCGGGCACTGGAACAGGCTCCCCAGGGCAGTGGTCCCTGCACGAAGCCTGGCAAAGCTCAGTAAGGGTTCATCCGATGCTCTCAGGCACATGGTGTGACTCCTGCTATAGTCCTGGTCACGTGTAGGAGTTCGACTTCCATGATCTTTGTTGGTCCCTTCCAACTCAGGATATTCTGTACGAGAGCTGGACACCCCCAGCTCTGCGTTCAGCTCTGGCTCTGTTCCTCTGCCAGAGATGTATCTTGGTTTTTCCTTTTTCCTCTGGTCCTTTATTCTGTGCGTGAATCCCACTGCAATCACATCTGAGCACTTCAAAGAGGTAACCATGAAAATAAATGCATTTAACGTCTTCAGGGAGGGATGAACCGCTATGGCTGAGAGTTAGTGACAGCAAGAACGTAAAACTGGGGACTGAGGAGTGGGTTTTAAATCCCAGAGCTGCCTGCCATTCTCTGGACTATCCATCCTCTCATCTTTCTGTTCTCTACAGACCTTTACTGCTGTCAGAAGGCAACTCTTTCCCCTTTACTGGTGAGAGACGGGAGACCAACTGACCTGGAAAGGGAACTGCACATAGTAGCAATAAAAAATGAGAAAAACACACCTTAAGCATTTTATGATCTAATGTAGGTCTCAGGGTCTATTACAGCATGGTTTTCTTCTTTCAAGAGACTTGTGACTGACACAGTGCTCACTGACTGCTGTGAACAAGCAGATGGGCCCTGAGCCAACCCATACTAAAAAATGCAGTTTCTTTCCTCTCCAGTCAAATGAGCTGACTCAAGTTGTCCAAACCAGCTCCTGTACAGATTTGTGACAGAGAGAACTGGATGGACACACCAGCATTCTCACAGGTCAGGACTCAACCTCCACTTTACAGTGCATTAATTTATCTTCCTTTCAGTCCTGTAACAAGATCCAGCGGCTGTTCCTTTTACACACACTTTACAAGCAGTTTCCTGTATGGTTTTTATTTTCCAAGGCCTTTGCTAAAGTAGGTAAACATTTACCATTCATAACAAGAAAACTGGCTTTATATTGTTCATTGCTTTGAAGCTTGCATTGACATGATCCCTTGAGATTTTATCAACTGATTTCTTTTTTCATGGCGAAGAAAAGACAGAGCCCTTATCTGACCTTAGAGCAGATTAATTGCACCCTGAAATTTTCACTGAATGGCTGAGTCTTTCTTGTGTCTGGAGTAGTTTTAGCTCTGCAGGACCATGTGTTGAGCTAATCTCATTACCTCCTGCAGAGCACATATATTTTTCTAATCATTTTATTTCTTAAACCCCAGAAAATCTTTCTTCATAAAATAATAGACCTTCATTATGTCAAGGCTGAGTGTTCATTATGTCCTGTGATGTCATCCCAACCTGGCTTATATTCAGGATCACATCATGGCAAAATAGCAAAGGATCCTATTGCTCAGCTGTTTGGGGATTTTTTTCCAGGAAAGGTAAATTAGCCTTGAAAAAATAATTTTTTCCATCTTAAAGAACTCAAAAATAAACAGTTCAACATTATTTTTTAAAGCTGTGTGTGATCATTACAAATTATACACAACATTTATTACACTCAGTTGTTAAGAATAATGGAACAGCACCATGCAAATTGGGAGGTACTGAAATGCAGAGTGAAGGCCACTTAACAGATGAGACCTTTGCCTGGGGGGGCCACATAGCAAAAAACAGCTGCAGCCAAATTCTGGAGATGGAGCTGTGTAAAATCTTCAGCAACCTGGGCAGAAAACTTTGCAGGCTTTAACTGCTGTGACACTGGCATGGTCCTGAACGCCAGTGTAAACTCAGTCTGTGCAACGTGCCCTTCTTATAAATATTATCTAATGCTTTCTCCTCAACATATGTTTTAATTGAGAATATTCTGCAAAGCTGTTGACTTAGATGGGATGATTCCCATGAGCAGAGTTGCAGCACTGGTGGAAGCAGTTCCAAAACCTACTGGGATATTTGATGTGCTGTGCCCCAAGTCAGTTAAACCTTCAGACCTGACACAGAGGTAAAAGCTGACTCCTCTATTCTAGTTCTTACTGTGGTAACTGTGGGCTGTGTCAGGACAGCAGAGCACTGCAGACAGCATCAGTGACTTCTTCATACTCCACATCCCTTTGTGCACGTGAGTTATAATGGGGTCCAGTTGCTTGGAATGCAAGTGCTTAAGGAAAAAGCAGCTCATGCCCTCCATATATCACTGAAGGACTTTCTGTGGGATGGATTCTCCTCTCTTGTTGATCCGAAAATCATTCCGTCAGATTCCAGTGCAATCCAAATTCATGATCTGGACAGATCATGAATTCTGTAGAAGAGTTGGTATTACTCACGACATTCCATCCTATCCTCTCTAGTTTAAAGCACATTTCCCTCCTCATTAGCATTTTAATTTTGATTTTTAATTTTGTCTTCCTACAAAGAAGCTGTGACAGTTGCTGTGTATCCCCAAGCACGAGTGAGTGTTGCCCACAACTTTGAGTCAGTAACACACCATCCTGTTCTATTTTCATTTTTCTGTCTAATTCTCAGCATCTCCATTTCCAGTCTTTTTAAATTGTAGCTAGTTACAGGATTTCACATTCCCTTCTGATATAAAGAAATTTTCGTGCAGAGATTGTAATTAGGAAGGCTGAGCTCTGTTCTGTTATTAGCAGGAATTGTGATTTTTGGAGTGGTGGGTTAATTGCTAATAACCATATGCAATGCTTCTGTCAAGATGTTTCCCATTACAGTAATTAACTTAGCAGCTGGGGTAACAGACATTTACCATTTGTCTTCACAGTATCCCTGATTTAGGATTGTTCCAAATCCCGATTTGTTCAATTCCCAGGTGTAAGATGAAAAAGAGGGGATGCTGAGAAGTGGAGATCTGGAAAGAACAAGTTGCAGGGATCGTACCTGTTTCAGATGCAAAATGTCTATCAGTGTATCCTCAGGAATTTCTTCACTAGTCTTAGTCTTGTACCATCATTTTCATCAGGACCTGCTGAATGGAGAGCACAGCAGAGCAACCTAAAAGAGGATGTTTTCAAAAATGTATTGATCACTGTGATGCTCCAATTAATCTGATCATTATTAAGGATATAGTAAATGAAAAGTGAAGAATTTATTATTGCCTATTTATATCCCTGACATTAAAATCCCCATGGAATATGATTTTTTTTCCTTTGTGTTTTGTAGTCAACAATATAGATATAAACATTTTTTTTTTACCTCCTTTCTATGTTGTCTCACTGGAGTTCCTTCCTTCACAGCTATGTCAGAATTACAATAATATTTTTAAGTATATGGCTAACCTGAAAATTAAGAAGAAAATAAAATTGTGCTCCAAAGCCAAGCCACATGACAGAGCAATAGCAGTTTTGTTGATTTAATTCATCCACAGAATATATTGAAGGGATTCATTTTGCTTACGAGATAATTTCAAAGACTTTTAGGACCACGATGCCTGATTTATCCTGGGTTTTAAGTTCTGGCCAGAGCAAATTCTGTACAATACTACATTAAAGAAGGTTTGTTAATACCCTTAAAGATGTAAAGTAGCATTCCAAGGGCACTGGGAGCTTTCTCTGTTGCAGGGAATTGGCCTTGCTCCATTGCAAGGAATAAGGGAACACTAATTTACAGCGAGTGAGGATCCAGCCCGTGTTGTTAATCATAATTATGGGCTTATTTTGGGAGGTGCATTTTCTAAAGCAGTTGGGGAAGACAAGAAAATTAAGTTAAAATTATTTTCTTCCACAGGAGGTAAAAGTAGTACATAAATAAATACTTGGTGTTGCAGTAGATCTTTAAAACATATAATAGGTTCCTGGCACCGCAGCGTCCCCCGATATTTTTTCCTCCAGCACATAATAGTAAGTTTCTGATAATAGTGCTCACAGACAGCTTTGATTATAACCACTTGTCAGGGAATGGATAACTAGGAAAATAACACCATTTAACTGTAAAAAACGCTGCCTGAAATACATTAACACAGTGATAATTTCTGCTAATAGCAGCCTCCGAACCCCGTCTATTAGCTTTGAATTGAAGTTCCTGCTTCATTTCTATCTTTCTGAGCATTTCTGCCCTCTGACCCTCCCTTCCATTTCCTGGGAGCCACAGAGCCACCCACAGACACTCCCTGCCACCAAGAGCCAACTCCCTGCATGCAGCACAACGACAAACTCGCTGAGTTTGAGCAAACTGGAGACTGGGATGCTGGTGGTGGCCCTTGTTTTGGAAAAATCTGACCCCATAGAATCAGATTCACAGAATTTTTAAGGTTGGAAAAGACCTTTAAGATCATCAAGTCCAGCTGTCAACCACCACCACCATGTTCATCACTAAACCATGTCCCCAGGTGCCACATCCACACGTTGTTTGAACACTTCCAGGGATGGTGACTCCACCACTGCCCTGGGCAGCCTATTCCAATGCTTCCGTGAAGCAATTTTCCCTAATATCAAATCTAAACCTCCCCTTTGTCAAAAACATGAAGGAGGGCACAACTTGAGAATATTTCCTCTTGTCCTGTCACTGGGACACACCTGGAAAAAGGGACTGACCCCCACCTCTCTACAACCTCCTTTTGGTAATTCTAGAGAGCAATAAGATCTCCCCTCATTCCCCTCAGTCTCTCCAAAAAGGAAACAAAATGCTCAAACAAAGTATTTCTTTCTGTCAGAATTAGTAGAAACCCATTGATATTCAAGTCAGGAGGATATTTCTGTAGGGAGCTATTACATCTGATTGGGAAAATAAAATGTTACCCACATTCACAATTACTTCTATAAAGAACACTGATCTCATTCCTGAGCTTTCCTCTTTAGCATTAGTTAACCAAAACCCTGGTAAAAACACGGTCTTGACAATATAATCCTAAAATAAGTTTTATGTTGGCAGGCAATAGCAACTGGGAGTACTTTTATCTATTTCTGGATTTGGGATAATGACACTCCAGTGAGTGGCTAATCTGGTGTGCTTGTGTACATTCAAATTGAAATTACACTTTTGGGGGTGACTCACATCTTCTCTGACCTACACAGGTGAGAGCCAGATGTAACTCTAAATTTAAAGGAGCTATTCCAGTCTCATCTCAACACAAAGGGCAGAATTAGGGTTTAGAAACTTCAGAGCAATCTGTTATTTGGCAGAGCAGTGCATGTATTACAAGATATTTTCTAGGAGGAAATGTTTTGTTTGGTTTTTAACTATTTTTTCTCGGTGATCTTCTTACCCACCTGAAAAACCTGCAAACAGCTGAACAAGCAATTCCTTCAAGAATTTATCTGAGTACCTGTTTGCTTATGTGTTCAGAGGAATCAAGTTTGGGGTGTTCGTGCTCGGAGGGTTTAAAGGCTCATCAAGTGAGGAGACACAAAGAGCCCTTTGAGACTTGGGCAGCAAACCAGAGGGGAGACAACACAATCTGATTATCAAATATTCTTCATCTATCCAGAGGATAGGAAATTTCAAAGAGTTACTCTCTAAGAAAATTCGAACAAATAAATGCAAAAAATATTGAAATATGTGATAAATGAGGTCTTCTTCCCCTGATGAATTTTTTAGTTAGTTCACAGAGAAGTTCAGAGAGTGTCAGGGCAACTCAATCACACAAACCAGGCAATAACAACACTGGTGTAAAGCTTAAACCAGCCCTGATACTTCAATCATTCTAATTTATCCTCCGGGGGAGGCAGCCCCCTCAAAATTTGGGTTTTAGATGTTAAAACCAGTAACTCTCATCTACATCACTGAAAATGCAGTGGCAAAATATATCAAAGAAAAAAAGTGCTCAGAAGTCGAATCCTCCTCAGGGTTTCCCAATCCCTTTGGAATTGCTCATGGATTGCAGATGTGAGCTGCCACGTGAGCCTGTGTTTTCTCCTTTGTGTAATACAGTGCTGAGCACATCACTGGTACTTAAAATACTAAAATTCAAAGGAATAAATGCTTTGTTTGTTTGCTCCCAATTAGGAACTAATGAAATCCCCGGAATACACTTCCAGGTAATTTGTCACAGAAGAACTGAAACTCAATAGTGTGTTTCTGTGTATAACTTTCCTCTCTGTCTGTTCTGCTGACACAACTAGACCACATTTCATTCTCCCAAAGACATTAGACTTTCCTGTTTATTCCTCTAAATTACCTGCCTGGCTACTGTCACCATTGATCTTTTAAGTCCTTGACTGAGTAATCAGTCAGAGAGCTAATTAATGTAGTGGCTTGGAGGGAAGGATGAAATGAAAAAGGAGATTTTTTTTTTCTTTATCCTTCATGTTTTTATTGCTTTTGAAAGGTGCTTTATCCATAGCATAAAGGAGAATTTGTCTGTGCTTTTTCCTCCTGACAGTTCAACTACTATAAATCTATTTACCACCTATTAACAGAAACCAGGAGAATTTCATGGGATTGATGATACTGAAATCTAAGAGAAAAAAAAAAATCTAAGATTTTGTATTTGTTTTTTCCCTATTAACACTCATGGACTGCAGTATGTCTTTGGAGCAAGTGGCAACTGCAAGACCTGACCCAGATTTTCAGATGGTTTTAGAACTAAAACAGATGTTTTAAAATTAAGATAACTTTGTCATATTTTGATAGAAAAAGAAGGGGTTTTTTTTCTCTCCTTCCCTCCTGCTGGGTCCCCTCCCCATGGACAAGAGTGATCCATGTGATCTACAACCACCAAAATTTATCCAGGTTCTTTTAACCAAAACAGGTCAAACTCAGGTGACTGAACATGTGGTTTAAACACCACCACTCAGTTTTACTTTAGTCTGGGACCAAGGACATGAGAAAAGTGAATCATAGAAACACAGAATGGCTTGGGTTGGAAGGGACCTTAAAGGTCATCTCATTCCACCCCCCTGCCAAGGACAGGGACACCTTCCACTATCCCAGGTTGCTCCAAGCCCTGTCCAAACTGGCCTTGGACACTTCCAGGGATGAGGCAACCACAGCTTCCCTGGAATGCCTTGTGCTAAAACATATATTCCAAAAGTACTCATCAGCCATGATTAAAATAAAATATTCAAATGTTAGTAACCAAGTTCTCTTAAAAGAATAACTGAACTATTAAAGACTTAGCAGTGCACAGATCCTGTTTTCCTCATCATGGATGACGGGGAGCAGAGAGGATTCTTGTCACTGTAATAACCATGATACATAGAAAGGTATTTAATTTCCTTTATTCTCAAGGAATCCTACCTGTCTGGAACAGCTCTGTTAATACACAGAGTTAACCTCACACATGGATAGGTATTTATATATTATACAGCAGGATTTAAACACTGTTGTCTACAGGGAGCTGATGAACTGAAAATGGTTTAATAAGCTTTCTTTTTAAATTCTTAGGGGAGCCAGGATTTTAGCATCAGCAGTATTTGTTGCTAAATGCAAATGAAATGATTCGGAGGATGGGAATTGCGCTGACCGTGCTCCAGGAAACAGCAAGCACAGGACTGCAGCAGGGAAGTGGCAATTAAATATTTCACACATGGCTGTTTATCTGCGGCTCGAGGGGTTGTGCCACTGTTACATCCAACAACAACAAAATGGTGTCGGAATGGAATCCCCAGGTAATAATTCTGTGCCTTTTATTAACTTGTGGGCAAACCCACAAAGGGTTGCAAAAAAAGTGTCTGAGAAACCCACATCGCTACAAAGAGTTACACAAAAAGCGACTAAGAATATAGAAAGCAGGCGAAAAGCGGTCTTTGCTCCAAGAAAATCAGCACTGAGTGGGTTAAGTACTGCAAATCAAGCATGTTTTATTAATTCAAATATCAAAACAATAAGAAATTAAGCACCTAAATATACAGAGGAAAAAGGCAATGTCAGCAGTTAAGAGGCGTTTTAGACTTGACCTCCAAATTAGTGCAAAAATCAAAAGTATTTCTGAAGTTTACTGTAATGAAAGATTAATGAAAATGGCAAAAAGTTGTAAAAAGTTTATGAAGCTAAACCTTGTCCAGCCAACTCAACATTTTTCTTTTATTATTGACTCTTTAGGTGCAAACTCTGTTCTATAAAGACTTCAGTGAAGCATTACTTAGACGTGCAAAATAACTTGTTTAACCTCAAGAAAAGCTAAGGAGGATGTAATGGTCAGTTGTGTCCAAAAGGGAAGTGTTTAGTTATGGGAAGCTCATTAACAAAGCCTCAGTGATGAGTCTCAGGGAAAAAAAATAGTACAAATGATAGGCATAACCTCATGGAGCTTGCTGGGGAAAAGGTTGAAGAGGATGAGAATTTCATGCTGGAAAAACAAGATTGTTTTGAGGCTGAAGCCTCAACATGGACAACATGGATGAAATCTAAAGCCATGAGAAGCTAAAAGGAACACTTGGTGACTAATAAACATTGCTCCTACTAGGGGGTCTTCTGAGATACCAGTACAATTTTGACTCTTCAGGAGTATGGGGAAGAGAATTCAGAATGATGCAGATATGGAGCAGGTCTGAAGAAAACTGGCAGCCAGGAAAAGAGAATTTGATCTGTTTAGACAAGCAGTAAGGTTTACTTAAAGTAGTAAAATGAAGGTAGGGAAGAAAGAGAGGTTGTTGTTTGAGTGCTCTCTTAAAGTACATTGTGAAAAGGGGGGTGGGACAGGATAAATATCAGGGACACACAGGGATGTTGGGACAGGAAAAGACAACTCTGGCATGAGAAAGGGCCTGTCCAAACCAGCCACACATAGGCTTCAGCAGAGTGGGAGCAGGTCCCTCCTAACACAAGCAATAGAAACAAAACAAAGAGTTGTCTGTGTGGTGGAAATGTATAAATTCATTAAAAGGCTCTAAAATATGTTTTTATGTGGTAACAGGGGACAGGCCTTGGTCACCAGGCAGTGCCTTTCCATCCCATATTCCTTGCTGGGTTTCATCCTTTCAGTTATGAATTTTATCCCCACAACCAAAGTGCGTTGCAGCCTCAGGTACAAGAACAACACACAGATTTTCTTCAAGTAACTTTCCTGCTCAAAGCAGTTCTATACCTGAGGTAACTGTATGAAATATCTTTGCAGGTTGCCAATTTAACTAAATTCCAGTGACTTCCAACAACCAAGCCTCTCACTCCTTGGAGTGGGAATAATCTTTTTTGTTTGTGTGCAAAAGAATCCTGGGGATCTTTAGCCTTGTGCTAATATAAATAATGGCAAACTAACCCTGATATTAGGGCATGCTATGATGTTTTCTCTTAGCAGAGAAATATTTTTGTCTTTTAGATCACAGAGAAACACCCAGAGGCTAAAAAAAGCAAAAGCCAGCTACGATTTCAAAAGGCATATTTGCTTGCACCCATATCTTGATAGCATTGGTAACAACACCAGTGGTGGTGTCTGAGTTTATTTGTAATGTTATTAGCAGTGGGAAATGATATTTTTTTATATAATTTAGTTAGTATTAGAAAATAATACATGTCAACTTTTGTTTCAGTGCAACAGCACCATCCTTTGCAACTAAATATTTACTAATCAGCCAGCTCAGCCAAGGTCAGCACTGCAGGGCTAACAGAGGAATTAGAGTTTCGTTCACATCTTTGTACATCATCATCAGCAAGTTCCCTCCTAAATTTTCTTTAAAGGACCTTTATCTCCAACAATGACATATACAGGGAAAAGACCATCCATTGATCAGAAATTACAAAGTTGTTTTTGGGGGTCTAAACAACAGCAGAACACCCTCTGTGCAACAGCATTTCCCCCACTTTTGCACTGAACTCGCCGGAGGAAAATTCAACAGCAACATTTCATTTCATTAAATTGATATGGAAGACAACATTCACTTAACACCAATTAGCTGCATTCTAGCTGATAATTTGGGCCAGGGCAATGTGCAGTTGACATTCAGAACTTAGTGGGGACATGATATGGATAAAGGGGCTGCCATATGGATAAAGGGGGATGTCTCTGCAGCTGTGGTGCTCCTCCCCTGTCACTTAACTCTGTGTGTGTTGAACGAGGTATCAACTCCCCAGGACATCTGCTCCTGTTATTAGAAATCACATCAATGTACTAAAACCTAGTTTGAAAAGCAGTTGCTCTTTGTATACATTACATTGTAATTCTCAGTGAAAATGGGATTTGCTTCCTGAACTGCTGTGATATATTTTGGCTGTTGCAACGTTACTCAGCTGGAATCTTCAAATTTATGGTGGTTTTTTGTATTTGCTCTCTTTAAGTGTTGAGAACAGCAGTGATGTCATTCAGATATACATTTTTTTACTGATAAACCATCCTGTCCGTCTCAAGGCTTGTTTTCACTTAGAAGTCAGTAAAAGCAGCACAGGAACCAGAATTTAATGGCTTAGGAATTAAAAGTTTATGGGCCATTGGGTTTATTTTCTTGCTCCCAAAGCTCGTAGGTGACCTGAAAGAAGCCATGAGAAGAGTTGTAAAGTTGTAAAAAAGATAACTTCAGGCTATTTAGCTCCAAAAGTAGAGTTGCAGCATCTAATCTTGCAGCAGGGAAGAAATGAATCCACACCATCACCACGAGGAAGCCTATAAATTATCCTATAGAAAAATACAAAGACAAAGATGTGTCCTAAATCTCACCTTCCTCTGGGCAGGAATACTGGCCTATGAAAAAATAACTCTGTTAGTTTGGAATCTGCAGTCTGGGATTGTCCTGATCTTTATGTCCAATGATTACTGATAAATTGGCAATCTTTAGAAAAGGGACCAAGGCCAAGTCACTTCTTCCTCAGCTCAATGCCTCCTTCTGCTCCTCTGCACCACACTGAGGAGCCACAGCCTGCCCAGAGCACCTCCATCCATCTGCATCCTCGCCTTGGATTCCTCTTTCTCTCAGGGTTTCTCCAGAAATCCCCAATTTCTCATCCCTATTTCTCATCTGTTGGGTGCTTCCATAGAGGAAGACTGGCAGAAGTACACGAAACACATTTCCTTTTGAACTATTGTGCAAGAATAGAGGCCTGTGTCCTTCAGCATAATTCCTAGTGAGGATAAATCCCATTTTCATGACTTCTGGAGAGGTTATCTCAGGCAGCAGCCTGCACAGAGGGGTGTCAGCATGGGGCAGGCAGAGCTGCTGAGCCCAGCTACGACAGAGAGAGTTCTGGACACGACCTGAGACAGATTGTTAAGCATTAGGGAAGCATCACCATCAAAACCATGGCCATTATGGGCTTTAGGCTTGCAATTCTCACTGCACTGCCAGGATTAAAGCACTTGTATTTCACCTCGATGTCTTAAAGCACTGGGGGGTTGTGCTTTAATTTCAAATTTCCCTTTAAGTTCTCCCTGCCTTGCCAAGGTGGCCTAAGGACAAATCCATTAATGCCTGTGATATGCAGGTATATTTACATTATGGGGGTTATGTAAGCAGGTAGAGCTCATCAATAATTAAAGGCTTTGTGGGTAAAGTAAGATGTGACCATTTTCTTCTACCTTCTCAGGGTTTCTGTGCAAGTCCCACAGTCCATGTGCTTTTCTTATGAATAATTTTAAGGGCCAGTGTTTTAAGGGATGACAGTTCCAATCCTTCCATCTGCAGAGGGCTGTGTGAGCCTCTCTCATTTCTCACAGCAGTAAGCTAGAGGAATTACCAATGTAAAACAGGGATTAGCAAGGGAAGGATCAAGCTCTCTGGTTCTATTTTGATGGCAGTCTGTACAAGGTGTAATAAAATCAATAGTTTCTCTTGCTGAAAGGGTTCTTTCTATCTACAAGAGGATAGTGGGCAAAGAGCTCTATTAGCTGTTTTTTAAGAATCAATCACACTTAAAAGCAATAGTCAGTATGACAGCAACTGCACAATAGATGAATAATTTTTCACACAAATAGCCTGGATTTCAGGGAAGAGACATACTTTTAAAGAGACAGGAAATAAAATGCCTGGTTCTCGAAAAACCGAGCAAATGCTCAGCATTTATTACTGAAGACACTGAAACAAAAATGCTCAAGGGGTAAAAGCCAACATACCAGTTCAGACCACCTGAACAAAAACATGAGATAATGATCAAGATTCACTTGGTTCAGTTCTAGAAGTCGCATCAGGAAGTTCAAAATTCATGAGGCTGCACTCCTAGAAGAAAGTCACCACGACTGTGTGACTTCTGCTGGCAGCCAGGGGCTTTCCCTCATCCACAGGAAAATAAGCCTCTGAGCCTCAGGATCTGGCATGGAGCTGGGTCAGGGGAGGTTTAGGTTGGATCTCAGGAAAAAGTTCTTCCCCCAGAGGGTGGTTGGGACTGAACAGGCTCCCCAGGGTTTGGTCACAGCCCAAGGAGCTCCAGGAGTGTTTGGACAACGCTCTCAGGATCAGGGTGGGATTGTTGGGGTGTCTGTACAGGGCCAGGGGTTGGACTGGATGATCCTTGTGGGTCCCTTTCAGGTCAGGATCTTCTATTATTTTATGGTCTGGTGAAGATGTGATCTGACCCAGCACAGAGCCTTCGTCTCACACACAAGGCCCAGCTCTGTTAAACTTCCATATTTTCCTAGGTGCAGCATCAAAGTCACATTAAACTGTGTAGTGAACTGTTGGAATACCTCAGAAGTGCATATAACACCAGGAAAAAAATAAAATTATATCAGGTAAAAGCCATATTCATGCATAAATAACGAGGGGGAAATACAGCAATCAGCTTGTTCTGTTGTATCCCATTGAAACATCCATATGGTCCCACTGGGGTGGAAGAGCAAATGAAAGCCAGAGCAGAGGAAGGAACTGTGCTTGGAGAATTATTCCTTGTTGTCAGTGGGTGAGCTTATTGTGGCTCCACAGCAAGCAGGGAAGCACGACCAAGATCAAAATAAACACGGTTAACATCTCCCTTCTCCTGCCTGAGGTGCAGGGATTTGGAGGTGCTGTAGTTAAGCAACACTGTCACTTACTTTGAGGAAAAAATAGGCAATATCTGTATGGTGGAGTTGCAAGCAGGATGACTTTGTAAATGTGGACAGCAGACTGTACTCTGTCTTTTCATGCTGTCGTGTTTCTTTGTTGATGTCTCTGTTTTAAGATCTTTTTTCTCCCTGCATCACCAATTGTCTTTTGTTTTCTCACAGCAGGAGAAGCTCAGTTAATCCATATGTCATGACAAAAAATCCAGGCTTCTCTTTGATAGGAACCAAGCATGACAGCAATCTATTCAAAAGGTGTTTTGGACTATCATTTCTTCCAAGCTAATTTATTGCTGGATGGCTTTCAAAAATAATAGGTCTGTTTCCCAAGATAATGTGCTGAGATGTGACTCACAAAGTCCATGTGAGCACACAGACAGCCTAATTATGAGAAATAAACTAATAATAAACCATCAGTCTCTGGAAATCACTATCTGTTGTGATATACAAGTCTAAACATCAGAGAACATGAGTGTTTCCACCTGTTCCCTTCTGCAATGATTTTGTTTTATTACCCTTAGATATGTAAAACAAATGTCTTGCTATTAAGGCTCAGACAGATCAGGATGATAAGAAAAGAGCTGATCTTTGGGCCTGGGGGGGTGACAGTTTTGCTGAGCAAGCTCCAGCTCTAGTATGTGGTTAAAGGGACAAATATCAAATTGGTATTTAGTCAGAATTCACTGATTGATAAATCAGAGCTGGCAAAGTGAATCACCCATGCAGATAAAAGCCCTTTAACACACCCCATTGACCATGTTTTTTCCCCACTATATTTCAGTGTAAGGATATATCACAGTGTAACTACATAAAGAATGTATCTTTCCTGCAGCATTTGTGGAACAATTTTAACAATTTTTAACGAATAGTTTCTGTCACTCATTTCCCCATTTTTAGGACAGATGATGGACAGGACACAGGCACATTTTGCCTGTAGAAAAGGCACATTAAGGAAGTGTGGCATGCTTAAGAAACATGAATTATTCCCACTCAGTGAATCTTCTTCTAAACAACAAAATACCCATAATCTTATCTTCTTCCAGAAAAAAAGGGGCTCTATCAAGTTAGTGCTGAAGCTGCAAGAAAGACTTGTCACTACTTAGTGCATCCAGTTTTCAACTGCTGGACTCCAGAGGAAATTCTCATCCTGCAAAGAGCTTTTCTGCCATGTTTACAGCTCACCAAAAAACGAGTGTTCAAAAAAACTTCCACCATCTTCTTCTCCCCTTAGATGCAAACCCACCAAGACTTCTTATGATTACTGACCACTGTGCTCACTCTGGACTAATCAGCTGTAAAACCAGCTGAACAGTAGAAAGTTCTGGGTCTCTGTGTGTTTATCACTCTTTTAAGACTGGCACTTTTAAGCTTGCCCCTGAATCATCCTGATTTTTTAGCTGTTGAAACATCTCTGCCTCATGTTACCAAGGAAAGAAATTGCTGCCTTCAAACGTTCTTGACCTTGTTCAGCACATTTCTGGTGCCATAACTGCCTCTCTTTTAGCTGCCAATAAAGCACAGTCCACGTGCTCAGAGATGACAAACCAAACCTGTGGAAGTTGCATTCCAGGAGCATTTATAATTTCTCCCAAGGACCAAGAGCTCCCCTGTAGCACTGTGAACTCCAGACTGCTGGGGATGCTCTGCCTTTGGCTCTACATTTCTGTGAGTTATGATGTGATTTCTCCAGGCACACTTCAGCACGTTTTACTTACATCAACACTCACTAATCCTTAGCAAAACTTTTGACAAACGCAGTTTGTTCTGGGGATGGACAAACAGACGAGTAGATAATCTGGAGCTACAAAATCATCATTATTCTCTAACCCTGCCTTGTCCTTAGCACAACAGATGTCCATTGAAAGGAAAAACATGTTTCCAATGTTTTTAAGATTGCTAGGATTTTTCCTCCACAAACATCTCTTAGAAAAGCTTTTCCTGAGAAAAATGAGTGACTAAAGGCCCCATTTGGAGCTGCCTGTGACCCCCATGTACACAGATTTCCACTTTCCTCTCCTTTCAGGGGCCTGAATGAGGCCTCCAGTTTGAGCAGTTCCCAGTGATGGGACTGCACAGGAGCAAAAAATCCACTTAGCAGAGATGAACGGATGCATTTTTTATTTGTGGAATAAACCCTGGACTTTAAGGGGTGAAATGCTGAGATATAAATAATCCTATGGGGCCACAGCAACTCTGCTGCAGTAAGTTTTAAACCAATTTGCCACAAATATTGCTGTCCAAGCCCAAGTATACAAACTCAACACCTAGTAGGTATTTCTAACTGTGAGACAGTTCCTGTTGGTTTCAATTAAGCTTTGCAAAACCCCCCTTGTGTCACGAAGGAAAATAATGAGGCAACATAAACCAAAGTGCTTCACTTCCAGGGCAGACTTTGGGCTGTGTGAATCAAATTTGCACTGAAAATAAGCAGCTCCCCAGCACAGTGAGAACAGCAGGTCAAGGGAAAGCAGGACAGTAGGGGGAAGAAGGGAATTAAAATGTTTTGTAAGCCCCCAGTTTCAGCTGGGAACAAGCACTTTGTTACTTATCTGCACTGAAACTCTATGGACTGTATAAATAGACACCATTATCATCTACTTGGCACTTCAGAATGTTCCTCCTGCACATCCCAAAACAATTTACAAACCTCTGGCAAAAGGCTGCCTTAAAATTCTGGGAAAGTTTTCCTCCATGTTATCAGCAATTTTTAAACATAAAGGGAAAAAAATCAACAAAAAAAATTGCAGCTAATATTTTTCCATTGTATTAACATCTGGGGGTGTCCCCTGAGACAAAATCAGTTGTGAAAAAATATACAGTGAGAGGTTAAATTTTTATAGTTTAAGTAAACAGCACATGGGAAGAAGCAAAAGGACATCCCTAACTCACAGGGAGACAAAGGCTGTATGTGAGGTGCCCAAGGTCAAGCAGAAGCAGGGGTAGGATTCTCAGAATGTGGTTATCTTAGGGCTTGGTCCAGTTCCCAAGCCACAAGTCTACTACAACTTGGTGTTTTGGGTTTTTTCAAGATAGCAGAGGGCATAGAACTAACCCACAAAAGTGCATCAGCTGATGGGAATTTTAGAGGAACATTATGTTTAGTGACATAATGAACATCTTTGAACTCTGTAAAGAAATTGCCGCCTTCTGGGGAAGGATGTTTTTTTCCTATTTCCTTATTCCCATTTCTTTTTTGTCTCTGAAATAAAACTGTTAAAAGAAAAAAACCCTCTGAAATAAAACTAGCTTTTATTTTCCTTGGACGGGGTTACTGTCAAGTGAAGAGAGCAGAAGAGTGGAAGATGAGTGTCAATGTAGTATTTACTACTTTGTGGAGGAGGAATTCTGCTGCCCCAAGTAACCAACCCCTTCAGTCAGACTACCCTGTACAATGCCAGATGCTGCCCAATGCAAATAATGAAAAGATCACAGCAAACAAAAAAACCTCTTTATTCACATGTGCACCAAAGGGTCGCACTCTGAGACAGTGCCTTTGTGTCAGGGCAGTGATGAATTCATCTCCAAACCCACCAACCAGTTCACTCAGAAACCGAGTGGGCTCTTTAAAATAGAACTTTTCCTGAGGCTGTTTGAAGCAGATCAGAGCAGTGCAGAATAGAAGGACTAACTTCAAAAGAAATTCTTTATCAGAGAGTAGGGAGGCCCTGGCACAGGTTGCCCAGAGAAGCTGTGGCTGCCCCATCCCTGAAAGTGTCCAAGGCCAGGTTGGACGGGGCTTGGAGCAACCTGGGATAGGGGAAGGTGTCCCTGCTCATGGCAGGGGGGGGAATGAGATGAGCTTTAAGGTCCCTTCCAACCCAAACCACTCTGTGAGCCTATGAATATATTATAGTATCTGGCAGATCCTTTCCCAAGAGCTGACAAATGTTCCCCAAACACCTGGAATTGCACAGGTACAGTAGGAGTAAGGAGAGAGGAACAAAATTCAACAGTAGCATGTAGCTGCTACAGAGCTGATAAAATCCACCTGGTGAACCAGATCTGTTCAACTACAGATCTGTAGGAAACAAGAGGAAAAGGAATCCAGAGTTGGGTGGATGAGAACAAATGGCTGTCCACAGTGTTGTGCCAGAGTATGAAGGATAGATGGTTTGAAGGAACCCCTCACAAAGATCCTCTCACAAAGATCCTTCAGACCAGGAGTTAGCACATCCTTGGATCCTCATGAAAAAAACCTGCTGGTGGAGACAACTCTGTAACCACTTTTTTTTTTTTTTCAGAAATTTTGAATATTTGGGGTTTAGTTCAATCTTCGTAGTGACCTTCTGGAGAAATTCTCATTTTATTAAGTCTGAAATCTAAACCAGAAGTGGCTTTACTTTCACAGGACTTAGTTTTGTCAGACAGAAAGGAGGCGAAGGCAGAGCCAAAGCTCACCTTGCTCAGCCCAGTGTTCCCTCTCCGAGACAGACCCAGCTCTCCCGGCTCTGCCTTGCCCTGGAGATGATGCGGGAATGCGCGGGAGAGGATGCGGGAATTCCCGGGATATTCCCCAGCATCAGTGACCTGGTGCCACCTGGCGGCCGAACCCTGGAATGGCCGATCCCACCTTCCCAGCACCTCCCGCATCCGCATTTTGTGACAGAAGGATGTCTGTGATCCTCCTGTACCCCACAGGAACAACACACCGGGTCTCTGGGCCTGCACTAAGGTCCGAAATGTCGCTGTCTGAACACCCACGCAAACCAGAGTTCCCAGAGTTCCACCTACGTGACCCTCAGGATCATGTTCCTGACACGAGCTGCTGCTGTTGGGAATCTCAGGGTGTAAATAGAACAGGAATTTTAAAAAATTCCTAGTTAAACGAGATTGAACAAGGAGACAAAAAAAAGGAGAGGAAGGATAAATCTTAAACTGGCTCCCAGTTTGGGTGCCTGAATAGCAGAAACCAGAATTTCTGGATAAAAACCTGTGTCAGAGTGCACCAGGTGGGTTGGAGAAGTTTCTTCTGTAGTTACCAGGAATCTTAAAATCACAGAATCATTAAAGCTGAACAAGACCTTTAAGACCATCAGGTCCAATGTCATTCCAGCACCACCACCATGTTCACCACTAAACCATGTCTCCAAGTGCCACATTTTTTTGAACACTTCGAGGGATGGTGACTCCACCATTGCCCTGGGCAGCCTGTTCCAACGCTTGAAGAGCTTTCTCCACTAAGAAATTTTCCCTAAGATCCAATCTAAGCCTTCCCCTGGCGTAACTTGAGGCCGTTTCCTCTCATCCTGTCACTTGTTACCTGGGAGAAAAGACCGACCCCCACCTGGCTACAACGTCTGCATTTGCTGAGAGGTTCACATGCCAGTGCCATCCATAGATTGTAATGGATAAATACAACACAAATTGAACATTGGAACAACGTCTGAGTCGTTTGGAGAGCAACCACCCCATCCTGAGGGTGCACACACCTGTGTAAAGTAGAACTGTGCTGACTGAGAGCCAGAACATCTCAGCACTTTCCCACCAGGCTGTGCTCGTAAGGAATATTTCTGTCACTACATGTTCTCCTTACAAGGTGTTAAATTTGGCTAACAAGTACACTGCTCCTTTTTGATGTACAACACCACTGTACTTCAGTCAGCGTTTCTCCTCTCATTAAAAAGTAAAACAATATCTCATCTGCACAAGTTGATTTGCATACAGAGGCTTCCCTGTCACTGCCAATGAAGTCGTATTTCAGTTGAAACCCCCCAAAAAAGGATTATGTACTCACTTCAAAGGACTTATTATTCAGCATCTGAGAGGTGACTAAGAACCCCAGAAGGATCTGTTGGATTTATTTCTGCAAATGCTGCCACAAATGTACTCAGGTCATTTACTTTTGTGGTGCTTATTGTCAGGAAAAGATGAAGTTACAGGTCATGCAGCTCTCAGTCCAAATGGAGATTCCTAAAAAAGCTTGGATAAGCTTCTTGCTGATGAATATGAATCAGAAACCCACAATAATGCATAACATAGGTGGCCCTTGTCCAGAATGCATCTGCATTCTAGAGGTAATGTAAAAAATAAGACACACCAGGGAGCTTGGATAAGGAATTTTTAGTGTGTTTGCCTCCTTTAAAAAGGCTATTAATGAGTTGGGGATCAACATCAACTCTTCTTTTTGTCTCCCTCATCATCCTCTTTTCAGTTGTGTCAGAGTTATTGGCCATTACTTGATAGGCTCTACTGATGGAAAGACATAAGCTAAAAGCTCTTTAATGCACATTTATTCTGTGTGCTCATACCCTGTATTTTATAATCCCTTTTCCAAATTCCCTTCAACAACAGGGCCCTGATCCCAAGAGTCAATATGGCCCCAAAGTAAAGTCCACATGAACTTCAAGGGATAAGGAATTTATAAGATACTGGGCAGAAAACCAGTATGATCAAAGTACAACATAAAAAAAACCCCAGCTTTTCCAGTCTCAATCTTTAGGTGCAAAGAAAAATAACTTAAATTGGCAGAAGCACAGTCCTGGTTGGTTCTTTCAGTAAAAGCAAGTCATTACTTGAAGGGAGAAACTCACCCCAGCCCAAAAAACCTGGAGATTTACACTATGATCCCCATCTGCCTTGGGATGACATCAAGTCTTTTCAACATGATATCCAAACCAGTCAGAAGGCCAGGGTTTGGAATATTTTAATCATAGAATCATAGAAAAGAATCACAGAATGGTTTGGGTTGGAAGGGACCTTAAACACCATCTTGTTCCTGCCATGGGCAGGAACACCTTCCACTTGCCCAGGTTGTTCCAAGTCCCACCTAACCTGGCCTTGAGCACTTCCAGGGATGGAAGATCCACAGCTTCTCTAGGCAATGTGTTCCCAGAAGGAGTGCAGAAGCCATGGCTGAATTCTTCCTTTCCCTGATTCAGAGAAGACTGTGACATCCATGTGCCATCTCTCAGGTAGGTGTTATCCATGCTCAGCCTGGCTGAGGCCTCTGACCAGACTTATCCCTCCATCTCAGAGGCAGAGCTTTGGCAGTGTGTCCTTCTTTTCACACAGGAGATGTTTGTGTGAAAAGCAGCTCAGATCAGAAAAACCTCGTGACCGACACAGAGACTCCTTCACTTTGCTGTTTTTAAAGGCAGGATCCCAGTCAATGTTTCTTGTAGTCAAGGAGAATTTGAGTTCAAAGGAATTTAAATTGTGTCTCAACAAAACATTCTGGCGTGGAAACAGGATAGAAAGCTTGGATGCATGTTCTGGAGCTGTTTTATAACTAGAGAGTTTGGGGCCCGTGAAAGACTAAAAAGATTTCCAGTGATTTCAAGACTTGATGGCCGGATCTCTTGGGTGAAGTTTCCCATTATACAGGACTGCTGTACACGGGCTGAACTGCACAATTTCCTTTGGAAATGAAAAAAAAAAACCCAAGGGTGACTGGCTTTGCAGTCTGGGAGGATCCCTGGGTAAGCACCAGCTGATGGGAACACACTCTGCAGGTGACATAAACATGTAGAAGTTGTGAACAGTGGTAACAGCTTTGGCACCTTGGAGACTGTTTGTTTGTTATTGCCAGAAGAAATCCTGCACCAACTAAACATGCTGGACATCTGCCACTTACAGATGTATCCCAGAATCACAGACTGGTTTGGGTTGGAAGGGACCTTAAAGACCATCTCATTCCACCCCTTCCACGGGCAGGGACACCTTCCACTATCCCAGGTTGCTCCAAGCCCCGTCCAACCTGGCCTTGGACACTTCCAGGGATGGGACAGCCACAACCCAAACGAGGCATCTGTAAAGTATCCTGTGGGGTTACTATGCCAAACATCAAGTTTAAACCAAACCCTGCTCTTCTGGAACAACTGTGCTCCCCAGAAGTGACATCAGGGAGTGTCATCCAGCCTCTGCAACTTCCAGGGATGGGAGTTGTGTGTCGCATCCGCCACGAATGTATCACATAACATGATAAATGTGCATGGCTTTGAAGTGAGCTGTAAAAAGCACATTGCTAACAGTGTGAAGCTTGTTAAAGTCAGGGGTTTAGCTGTTCCCTTTAAATAAGGAAAAGAACCTGTTTTCAAGAAAAATATCCCGGATACTATAATTCCCCCTCAAAAAATGGAAATTTAGTTTCCATTAAAAAAACCCTTCTTCAGACCAGACCATGTGCCTTTGATATTTATAGAGAAATATTGGCATATTTTGTTATAAGTGATGTGTCCAAAAAGGATGGGTAATCCTGACTGATCCCAAGGCTTCATGTCTTTAGAAAAATCACATAAAACCAACTTCTTGAACTGGTTTCAAAATTTGCACTGGAACACATGAGCAGAGCCCCAAAAGACAGTGGACACTGACCCGAGGGGAAAAAAGACATATTCAGAAATTTCAGTAAGCTCACTCTGAAACCTAATTATTTCTCCAAACCATTGTGATAAATGCAGTAAAAATCTGGGATGGAATACAACGTTTACAATGTCATCTACCCTATGGTTACTATAATCTATTAACCAAGCTCCATTAATGTGTCCCAAAACAGAGACAACCTTCTTTCCTCAAAATACCCCGAGAAAGCGAAAAAGTGAGAGTCTGACTTCAAAAGCTCTCCAGCCCTGTAACAGTAGATCAAGTGTATTTTAATTAGAAAAAGATTCAGACAGCAGAATACAGGTCTGGCTCTGGACCTAAACTGCTCTGACACACAGCCTGGCTGTCATGTTGCAGCTGGGGCCTCTTCCTTTTACTGTGGAAATAAAAACGAAAAAATTCTCCACTGTAACATTGGTACGAGTCCAAATTGACAATAAAGTTCCTGGAGTTCCTTGGGATTTACTCTAACAGGAAGTTTTATCGCTCCATATCAGCATTAGTCATGCCTCAGGTTATAAGTCAAGCCAAAACAAAGCAATCACATATTAAATTGAGAAGGGAGAAGAAAGTAAAAGTGAAATCTTGAGTGTGCTACAGTCAATAATCTGATGTTGGCTTTAATAGAACCAGTGTGTCACCCAGAAAATTGCCTGTAGGAATTCCAGTCTTTGTTTCATACACATAACACACATCACAGAGTAATTCTGAGAAGTGCAGACCTTAGGTAAATATAATGCATACTTGATTTGATTAGGAATTGCACTTTTAATCCATCATTTTTAAGTGTAAGAGGTCAGGAATTATTTTATTTAACTGTAACCTTCAGATTTAGACCTTTCTGCTCTCTGAAACTGGAGAACATCCACTTCCTGGCAGCCTGTTTCTTTTACATGTCCTATATGAACTCAAGAGCCATTTTTCTCTGTTGCAGAAGCTTCCTCCATTCTTTGAGGCACTGTACAAATCAAGTAACTTAAATTTAAGCAACCAGGAAGTTTACCTGAGCCACTGTAGAAAGCTCAGCACAATAAAATGTTATTTCACCAAAATCTGGCGGATTCACTCTCGTCGTTGCTGGCATTTGAATGCTAAAATATCCAATAATGTAGTTTGATTTCCAATTGTTTTGGTTATTTTACCCCTTGGAATACCACAGCTCTAGTCCAGATGTATTTTAATCTTCCTTGCTGCTTCTGCCAAATTTCTGTTTTCCATTTGCTCAGTGCTCTCATCAGGAGCAATATGTCTGTGTCACTTCCTCCCTGTATGTTCAGGCTTTTCCTTGACTCCTGCACTCTGCAAGAAGAAAAGCCCAAAGGCTCTTCAGGGTTGCTATTTTTAAATACAGGAACTTCTGTGGGGCTGTTTGGAAAGGAGATTCCCTTTGAAGATAATAAACAACATGTATGTAAAACATCCACAAAGTCTCATGTCCCTGTAGCAGGTCAGCATAGGGGAGACTCCAAAAAGCACAAAATATACAAAGAGAAACCACAGAAATTCAGGTTTCCAAGTGTACCTGGTGCTGTGGGGATTTGGGATATTTGCTGAAACATGTGTACTATCCCCAATGATCATGGATATCCCATCTCTGGAAGTGTCCAAGGCCAGGTTGGATGCAGCTGGGTAGTCTGGTCTAGTGGAAGGTGTCCCTGTCCACAGCAGGGACGTTGGAATGAAATGATCTTTAAGGTCCTTCCCAACTGATTCTGTGATTCTATGAACTGGATCGCCAGGTTTGTGGTGTCTCTTCTCTCTCCCCCTCTCCTCCTCAAGGATTGGCCTGACTTATTGTAAACACACCTTTGATCCCTACAGGTGCAAGGCCTCAGGAACCAAATCCTCTTCTTTTCACACCAAGGGCTGAATAAGTGGGAGTGAAAAGAGAGCTCCTTTGAGCCCAGAGAGAAGAGAAGCAAAGATGTCCCAAGAGCAGCACAGAGAAGGTGAGCTCAGCCCACTCCCACATGAATTTTAACCCCCTTTTTAAACCACAGGGCAGCAGTTCCTGTGTCTGCTGCCATCACACATTGCAGTTCTGAACCCTCACCTGGGCACAGAGTGATCTCACATTTGAAGTAGAATGAGTGGCAAACAGCAAGAATATGTTCACAGTGCACCAGGCTGCTCTGTTATGAAAAAGCAAGTGGCATCTAGGTAAGGCACTCCCTGGTTTGGAGGTTCTGCCAGGATATAAATGTGTTCCAGCAAAGATCTTTGTGGCATTGAACGGCGCCAAGGTTCCAGGCAGGAGCTGGGCTGTGAGGGTGATGACTGTGCTCTGGCAATGTGATTCCACTGCAGAGAGTGTAATCAGGAGTAAAATCCCTGATGCTGCTTAATGCCCTAATCCTGTTCACATTCCTGTTTTACTTCCACTCTTCTGCTACTTTTGCCTCAACAAGTAGTTCCAACAGAAGGTTTCTTAGAAAATCTTGTGGTTTATAGTTTACCATGAAAAGTAATGGTAGTTTTTTTCTGTGATTCCAGTATGTATAAAGTATTTTTCCATGTTGTTAGAGGCTAGTGGATGACACAGTTCAGCCTTTCCCTCCTGGCTCACTCTCCTCCACCCAGACACCTATTTGCATGAAACTTTCAGGAATGTCGTATCTGACATTGCTGCCCTCTGGTAATTCTGTTTGAATCAGACAATGAATTGCGAGGTTTGAAGGAGAACAACACACAAACACAACACCCTTGTGTTGATTGCAACATCATTTCCTAAGGAAATTAAATTTAAAAAAATAAATCAAACAAAAAAGGCAAGCACTGAGCTGGACTTGGTGTGTCTCAGAGGCTGTTCATCATCACGGCCAGAGCACAGGAATGTCTGATAATGTAGATGAGCAGGTTTTACTCTCAAGGTTCTTTACTATGCAGTAACTCCACACTAAGGCTCTTACCAGCAGCCATGGCACTTCTTTATTCACAATGTAAATGTGCTCTGTAAATGCTTGTAAAACTTTATGAGCTCCATTGCTTCCAAGCACTCACAATCCAGGTGTGGTTAATAAATCCTGCATGTGCACAGTGTGCCCTGTCCCTTCCCAAAAATTTCAGGGCAATGCTCGTGTCACATCACAGGCAAAGAGCTCCTCTACACTGACTGAGAAGTGCCATTAGGGGTTTTTTCTAACTAATTCTAAAAGTTCCCTTGTAAGGAGCTGTACCAGAGATTTAATTAACTTTATTTTTTTCACCCACCAGCTGTTGCTTTCATCTCACACACTCCCTGCCTTACTTATTGATGCTGCAGAGCACCCCCGCCCTCATCAGGGATTTCTTTATTTCTCTGAGAGGTATTTTAGGGTGTACAGCAGCAGCCTGGTTCTCCTCGATCTTCTGGAGAGTTCCCACTAGGTGGCACCGATATCCAACATTCCCCCTCCACCCTGCGTGTGAATTCCCCTTGCTTTGCTCCAGGTCTTCTCTCCCTTTTCGCAGCATTTCCCAACCCTGAGCTCATCGGTTCTAATAACTGCAAAAACAAACAGCTCCTGGGATCTTTTTTTTCTGCCCTTACAGTGCTGAACGGATCCAAGCCAAAAGTGAAGTTATGCTTTTTCACAGACAAAAAGGTCAATTCCCAGTGTCATTTCTACAGCTGGTTCAAGAATCTAACTGATATAATCATCAATTATTTCTTTTAGGACTAGCCCTTAGTGCTTCTTTACTTTGTCATCCTCACTTGGGTTCATAATAAACCTGATCTCTGCAAGAACATCCCTTATCCCAGACAGACTGAGGAGCTGGGAAACAGGGAAAGCTGTGAGGAAAACTGATGTGGCAGGGACTGAGAGCTGCCAGCAGCCATTTACCTTCCAGTAAATAAGAGGATGAGGAGAGAGTCCTACAAAGGTTTTGGTAGCAAATAAAAAATACTAATTTGCTCAACAAGAAGTAGTCAAGAGAAATTCCTCACTAATAGCTCTGAAGTAATTTTGGATATCTTTCAGGAAAAGAGACTGAGATTTTTTTCAGACAGGCTTTTCTCAAATTCAGGTCTTTTCTCCACTCCTCTATATTTTTATATGTTCCCAAACAAATCTGCAAAATTCCTTTGCACTGGAACTAATTTTAGTTTGTAATGTAACAGTAAACACTTCCAAGATTAACAATTAGGACAGATAGCTCACTTGGGTTCGAGAAGCCTGTACACATTTTCCTGGTGAATAAGAGCAGCACAAAAGCTAGAAGTCAATAAACTCCAATTAAATTAAAACTACAATTTGGGGATAATCCTGTAACTGACTGGAAAAACAGCTTCTGAGTCTGGCAGGCCATGATAACATCACTATCAGAGATAGCAGTCCCCTGAAGACAGAAATGAATGTGGATATGGCTGTTGAGGTCCAGAGTTCATTTTAAGCTCATTTAAAGTTCTTTATCTACATTTCTTCAGATTTTATACGTAAATTCCTGAGTGTTTGTTTTCTCTCCTCAAATTAATTCTATAAAGAAACAGTTTCCAAACTCCATTTAAAAGTTTCCACTTCACATCCTTAAATCACAAAGATACCCCAGCTATAAACACCAATGAGAAGTACATTAGTTCATCACTCACTATCTTACAGTGCAATGATAATGGAAACTATTATGAAGATGAGATTTCTGGAAGGCCAGTTTTACAGCTGTGGGATATCAGGCCCTGGCTTTTATTCAGGTG
>VYXB01009193.1:740071-852883 GCA_013397135.1 Pachyramphus minor | reverse complement strand
CTCCGGACGGACGCTGCGGGCACCCAATGCGCTCCGGCGCCGCCGCCCCGGAGGGAGGGCAGAGCCCCGCGCTCGGACCCAATGAGGCCGCGCCCGGAGCGGGACTTCCTTCGGGGATCCCGCGGCAGGAGCCGCGGCGGAGCGGGGGACACGTAAGTGCGGGGCCCGGGAGGTGCCTTTGTTCCCGCATCCCGCGGTTCCAGCGGAACCGGGCCGCGGGGACCGGGGCAGGGACACGGGGCATCCCCAGCATGAGCCCCGCCGGCCCCGCTCCTGCCCGCGCCCGGGAACCCGCCCGGGGCAAGGCGGCGGTGCCCAGGGGCTGAGGCTGCTCGGCCGGCCCCGCCTCCCTCCCTCCGTCCCTCCTTCCTCCTCCTCCTCCTCCTCCTCCTCCCGGGGCCTCCGATGCCGCCGCCTCCCTCCCGCTGCTGAGCCGTGACGGGCGGGGGCCCCCGGGACCCCACCGGGGACATGGGCAACGGGATGTGCTCCCGAAAACAGAAGCGGATTTTCCAGAGCCTGCTGCTCCTGACCGTGGTGTTCGGGTTCCTCTACGGGGCGATGCTCTACTACGAGCTGCAGGGCCAGCTCAGGAAGGCTGAGGCCACGGCGTTCAAGTACCAGCAGCATCAGGAGTCCCTCTCGGCTCAGCTACAAGGTACTTGCTCGGCAGGAGCCTCTGCTGCCCTTCCCCGAGGCTTGCAGAGCACCCTCTTCCTCCTCCTCCTGCTCGGGGGAGGTCTGGGCTCCAGCTGTCCATCCTCTCCCAAAGTTTCGCTGCCAATGTGCTTCTTCCCCTTCTCTTCCTCCACCCTGTGGGGTTGTGATATCCACCCTGTGGGTGGGGTCCTAACCCTGCTGAGGTTTTGCTGTGCCTTCCTAGACAACTCTCATTCCCCCTCACTCCCACGCATTTTATAGTGACTCTTATTCCCAAAGGACTGCACATCCCTTTGCAAACCCTAGCACAAATGGAAAAGTCAGGTGGACTGCTTGCTACCCATCCAGCAGTGCAGACCATGTCCAGTCTGGGACTTTTGAGTGCTTCTGTGTTGTCATTGCAGTGTTAATTTTATGCTGAACATTCAGCTGCAGTTCCTGGGCAGCATAAACTTAAATAAATTCAGGGGGGAGGAGAGGAGTATTCTAATAAAGTATTTTTGAAAGGGCAATTTTTAAAGTGAAGTTCAAATAAGTTATTTGCATAAGCCTAATCTATTACTTGTGGTATAACTTGGAATTTCTTGGCCTAAAGCTGCCACATAAATACAGGTCCTTGTGTGTCTTGTTTTAAGGATGCACCAAATGTGTGTGTCCTGTACTTGAAGGTGAAAGATGCCCATGTGAGACATCTGCATGTGCAGAAATCAGAAGCAAAGCAGCAAATATATACATGGAACATCAGTGATCTGGGAATTGCATGACCTCAGCACCCCTCTAGTTGTCAAGTGCAAGGTTGTTGGGTCAGCACGAAGCCCAGAGCCAACTTTCAAAAGAGTTTTATTTTTGAAGAAGGGTATAAAACAAGGATCAGAGGGATCTGCTGCAGCAGCTGTAAGAGCAGATAACTTCAGGGTGATCCTCAGCCATCCTTTTCCCCGTGGAAGCACACATAAAAGCATGCCTGGAAGCACACAGTTTGTATGCAGAGAGCACAGAGTTGGGCTTATGCTGTTAGACTTCTTACAGTGATTTGTTACTTCAATATGTTTAGTCACCATCTGAGACCATCATTACTTAGTATTTCAATTTCAGGCCATTTCCAGGTAATACCATGGAACTGTCTGCCAGGAACCTTCGTTTCAGTCATGAAAAAGGTGTAAATGTTTGGCTGGGAGATGGGTATGTGGCAGATGGCTAAAGGGCTACGTTTGCTAGGCTGTATATTTGCCAACAGAATTTGCAGAGGACACAGGAACATCTTGTTCTCGAGCTAAAATTTGACAAGTTGGCTTTTTCTGTTGCTTTGGCTTTACCAGAAGTTTGTTATGTGCAACAAATTTTATCCTAACACAGAGGGGAGATTCTCTGGATCAGATATATTAGGTCTGGACTGTTAAGTTCTAACTTTCCATGTTTGAAACATTATTTTGAGTAGTCACCATCTATCCAAGCATGTTCATGGAGGCAGCAGGCAATAAGTAGTTGACAAATGTGGTGACAGAGCTGTGCTTTATATAATTCTCTTGCTTGTTTCAGTGTATCAATGGGAAATGTAAAATATTGACCTGAATATTTGATTACATTGACCTGAATAATATGATAACATTAGTAGATTTCATGATCAATGCAATAAATTCTCATGGTTCTGGGATCCAGGCCAGGGTATCAAGCCTAAGAAGCAGGAGATTTTATCTATGCCAAGTATGGTAGCAGTAAACCTTGTTTAAAAAAGTAATTACTAGCAATTAGGTTGCAGAATGGAGGGAAAAATATAATGTAACAATGAAATTCATTCTTTAACTCTTCCTGTGTTATGGAAGTAGCTGTTATACCTAAGAGGGGGTGAGGCTGAGAGCCCAGAGACAAACTGGGTGCAGCAGCAACCATTAGCTGCCTAATGTCCCACTAAAGTAAAGGGAAAGTGTCTGCCTAAGGACTTCAGAGGATTTGGGAAATAAATAAACTTTTCTTCTCCTTCTTAATGACTCTTTCTGAAGTGATCTACCCTGAATAACCACCTGGATTTCTGCAGCAGGAGTTAGTTAGTGAGGAGAACATGGGGAATCCACAGCCTGTGCTGTGCCCAACTCAGCCAGAGAGACATAAGCACAGTGGGAACTGGTGGTGTCCAACACTAATCCCATTTCTGAACCTTTCCTATTTATCTCTTTGATATGGAACAGCAGGAAGGAATTGTCTTTAAAACCAGACTTCAAAACAGCGTAAAATGTTGACAGAAAATCCTGTTTACAGGTGCAGTACCTGACTGCACTTTGAACTTTTGAATTTAAATGACCTGGACTTTAAATCATCAATGATCCTGTTGCCAAATAGAAAATGCCTCTAAGAATATCTGAGCTACATCTGTTCTTTGAGTTTATTATTTTATGAGAACAATAAAATAAAGCAGTGCATTACTAATGTAGTACAACTTTTATTTTCCATGCAGCATAATCTATAGATCCTGGACTAGAGATAACTTTGGGTCCTGAAGTGTGGTGGAAACACTTGGAAATCTTTTAAACAGGAACCAGTTAAAGGGCAAAGCCACTGACAAAGGTAAAGCCAGGAGGAAAGGAGGGTACTGTGCTGACAGGGATTGATTTCTTGGTGTTCACAGCTCTTCTGGGTGATTAAATCAGACTTTAAGCTCATTACAAGCTGAGAAGAGAAACATATCTTGGACTTCTACATCCTGAACAACCAATTCATCAGGAAGCTTTTATTGTTTTAGATATAAACTAAAAAACCCCAACTTCTTAAAGTGTGTTTTTGAGGCTCCTGAGGCTGTTGGTGAGGGCTGGTTGTGCTCCTGGAAGTCTGACTGCATTGAAATGGTTGGGTGACAGTGAAATATCGCCTGTTATCTGAGGTTTTGTAGGGTTTTGTTGTGACTGCTGGTGCCTGCAGAGGCAGTTGCTTTCCTGGTTGCTCACAGAGCAGCACTGTCAGGGCTTGTGGGTGGAACTTGAGTCTGTTTGTGAAATGCCTGAGGATCATGGGCAGCTCCTGAGTTTATGTGCACGGTGGCAGTTTGGGACCTTTGGTCTGCCCGGAGTCTCAAGCAGGATCCTCAGGTGTAGCTCAGACTGCAGCTCCCTTTACTTCCTACTGTTTTTCCCAGGTTTTTAGGTTTTTTTCACCTATGTAGGTAATAAGAACCTTCTTTTTGGTACTTGCCAGTTCTTCATGCCCGAGTGAGCTATGCTTTCTGTTTTTGCTGGAACAGCCAGTTGACTTAGATTTTTATCTTTTTCATTGCCTTGTTTTGCTCAAACACTGCACGTGAAACAGGCTCAACACGTGGCAGAATGTACAGGTCACTGAGAAATGGTGTAGGAAGAGGTCTCAAAATCTTTTAACACATGAAGAGAGTTGCACATGGCTGTTGTTGTGGGGAGTTCTGACTTCTCTGGTGTTCACAGCCTCAGCTACTAAGCTGAGAAGTGTTTGTGCCCCTTGGAATAAGACCAGGGTGTGATGGAAAGGATGGCAGACTTGGGAAACACAATAAGAATAACTTGTGTGGAGAAGCTGGGGTCTTAAACTCACCCCCTTTAGAAGCTCATGTTGTAGAAGGTTTTGTAGAAGAGTGTCAAACTTTGCTGGGCATGGAGAAAATAAGGCTGCTTTTGCAACCCTTAAATGGAATACCAGGGGCAAAATTCAGAGACAACACAAAATATTTTGACTGCTAAGAAAATCGAAAGTCATTGTGATCTGTAGGGTTTTTCATAGAGAAGCTGATCTTCCCAGTAAGATGATTATTTTTAAATCTCATTCTCCGAGCATGATATGTTTGAAACAAGAAGATAATCTTGCTTAGTATTTCTTCAAGTGATAAAACCAAAACTTGATGCTCTTTGCCTCCTACCAAGATGTGTCAAACTGAGTCTTGAACTATTGGCTTTATAGGAACAGGCTTCAGCTGCTAGAACAGAAATACTGATGGCTGTGGGTGAACTTGATTGTATTTGTGACGGCTGCAAGATTGAATATATCTACAAATGTCTCTTTAGCCCTTGCAGCTGCTGTCTTCTCATCCTCTGGGTGTTAAGTACTATTTTAATCTGTTTAATCTGTTTTAATCCCTAATCCTAATAGCAACCTACATTTAGTGCTTTGTACTACCTGAATTTTCCTCTGAGTCTGAATGTATGTCATGGCTTTGAGCAGTCCCTGTGCAGCCTGAGACAGAGCTGTAATCTGGGAGCCAGCCCAGCAGGGCTCTGGATTTGAGAGTATTCAAGGTGTGGATTTCCTCAAAGCTTTCTGATCCAGTGCTAGAAAGCACCAGCTGAAAAGCCAATGCAGATTCCTCTGTGCCTGTTGTGCCATTTGTCCCAAACCAGGACCCCTGTTGGAGGTGAGCTGCAAGAAGCTGAGCAGATCCAGAGCAGCTCTATGTGTATAGACAGACTTGCATAATGTATCCCAGCACTAGATCATAGTTCTGTGTCACTTTAGTGGTTAGTATTTATTATTCTGCATGCAAACTACAGAGATGCCAAAGCTGCTCTCAGTGAAGCACAGAGAGGTGTGGATGAACTTCACTGTCACATTCCTCTTTTATAGGGCACTATTTAAACTTGTACCTGAAGTTGGCAGAGCTAGGAAGAACTGTTGATGGCCTGTTTTTTCGCATGCATCATACAAGTAGAGCTACATCTCCACAGTTCCTGTGTGCTTGGTTCTCCACAAGGGCCTGAATTCCTGTCATTCCTGTGAGTTTCAGGTTGCACTGACAGCTACAGTGCTTATTTTATTGTGCATTGTTGTTATCTGAGATCTGGGAGATCCACAGCAGAGGTTGCTTCTGTGGGTGCTGTTGGCACACAAATGTCCTTCAA
This sequence comes from Pachyramphus minor, assembly GCA_013397135.1. Lineage (NCBI taxonomy): Eukaryota > Metazoa > Chordata > Aves > Passeriformes > Tyrannidae > Pachyramphus > Pachyramphus minor. The sequence continues at coordinate 847,370 of VYXB01009193.1, read as the reverse complement.
CACCAGGAACAGGGCTGCATGAAGTGGCAAATACATCATCCCAGATTCTGCTGTCTGGCTTCCTGAAATGGGACACTCTGGTTTGTAACCTCCTCTAAGAATCTACCTTCTGTACTTCCATTCACATTTTCAATGGGTATTTAATGGTCTAAATACTTAAAACACGTGAAACATTTGAAACTGTGTGAATTTTTAGTGTGGGAGAGCTGTATGATGTTATGTCATATATTCATACATGCATTTGTATGTATAAAATGTATCTTTAGAAAGATATATCTGTTTGGCAGCTCAATCTGAAGATTTTGGGTTATTTGGAATTACCAAGATTGTTTCATGATTTGAATACAGAAAAGGTGCTTGAGTTCTGTTCCATTCAGTTATCTCAGGGAGCTTTGCTTCCAGGTCCATAGTGAGTAAGATTCTCAGCAGCAGAATTACATGACTGGAAAGATAAATTGAGCAAGTGCCCGTATTTATATTTGTTTTTAATTCCTGTAATCCATGCCTGAGTGCCCTTAAATCACTTTCCTGGTGGACATGATATTTCCAGGATAAATTTCTCTCAGCACTGCAGTGTTACATCTGCACCCAGGCTGGAACCTGGGCTGAAGATCACAGAGCACAGTCAGAGGGAATATTTGAGCAGTGTGAGGTAACAGGGTGGGTTTGTTGCCTGGGTTTTGATGTTCCCTCTCCCCAGTTTCACACTGAGCCTGGTAACCAACAGCCTGATGCAAGACAGAGTTTATATCCCAAAAATCCTTGCTACTGATCATGATTTAAGCCCCCTAAAGCCTGTTAGTGGTGGATGTGTGTGGATTTATGGACACTTCAGAGGTGGGAGAGGAGGACAGAGGCAGGATGGGTTGATGCTTTGGTGAGTTTGCATTCTGGCTTCTTTGTCAGTCATCTCCTATCACATATTCCTGGCTGATTGAATTCTTAAAGTCTTAAAGACAGTGTTCCAAGCACATTGTCTCATTGGGCTGGTTGTTTTCCTGGCAGGATTCAGCCTTTGTGTCTGGGTGGGGTGAATTATGAGTAAGGTTTCCACCCTCCCTGAGAGTTGAGTACCCATTATAGCATCTCTGCTGTAGTGGTGAGGGTATTGCCAGCAATTTGTGGCTAATACAGTTCACTTTGCTCATTTTGGAATAGGAGCCTTGCATAGAAAAAGTAATTTAATCTGTCCTGCTGAAAGTCTGGTGCTGCTTTGAGGTTGGATAGTAATGAAAGCTAAATAATTCAGATTACTGAGAAAATGGGCTATACAGAACAAGTAATTAGAGCAGAATCTTTTGTTGGGTGATTTTCTTTCTGGGATTTTTAGGACACAGGAGCATGAATTTCTAGTCATGTTGGAGCCTGAGGTGAGCAGTTGAGGAATTCAACCTGTTTGGATGGTATTCCTTGTTTAAAGAAGGGTCTCCTGAGCTGGATGCAGTTCTGATCTTTTTTCTGGTGATGTAGCTTAACCCAAACTTCTTGAGATTTGCTACTATGTATCATTAATTAAGAAATAAAAGGAACTGCAATTTCTCCACCTCCCCCTCTACATTTCCTCTCTCCCCCCAAGGTATCTGAAATTAGCCCAGTATCTTATTTTCCTGAGGTGACTCAGATGCCAGAGTTTGGCAGTCGTTTCCAGGGCTTAATTACAGAGATGATGAGAGAAGTGTGGACTTTTTGTGCTCCCAGAGGGCAGAGCAGGGAGCTTTCTCCTATCCACATCACCATACTCAGCAAACCCATTTGCAGTCAAAATTATGAATCTCCATCTCAAACTCATGATTCTGGTTGCAGTTTGTGAATATATAGATCGGTTTTTTTCTTCAAGGTCTATTTTTTTACTAGTTTCTGAGTATATATATTTATATAGATCCTGACACCGTGTAAATACAATCACCAGACCTGCATAAAATTGAAAAAAAAAAGGTCTAAAACAATTTTTGAGAGAAAGAACAGTCCCTTGTTTCCTGGAGCTGAGGGTTGAACAGACCCAACATTCAGAGATGGTGTGAGAAGAAAACTGTTGTCTCTGCAGCTCTGCTGAATCTTTGTGTGTTTTTCTGCTAGTTTAAGTCTAAAATCACTACACAGGTTTTGTTTGAACTATTTGCATTTATCATCACTTGAAAAAAAAATAGCATGAATAGGTGTATAGAAAACAGCATATGCAGGGTGGGATGCTGATCCCTCCTGTAGTCCCAAAGGTTGGCAGAAATCTTTTGTGGAGTGCACAGGAAATCTTTTTTAGAAAACATGATCTCCTTCCTAATGAAAGTTGGGTCTGAAGCCTATCTGTGAGGGATTAAATATTTAATCTCATTTAATACCCCTTCTCAAATCTATTTTTAGCAGCAGCAGCTATTACAGTTTGCTGTTTGAACATGATAAATCCTTCCCTCTATCCCAACATATCTTAAATCTGTTGTTTCCTAGAGGTGTTATTGACTTCTAAGAAAGGCAGTACATGAGGCAGGCTGGAGGAAAAGGATTCTGTGAAATGTAGATTCTACTCCAGTTTAGAAATTAATTTTCATGTCATCCTTATAATTGCATGTCACCCTTATAAATGAATAGAGGCCACAATGATTTCTTAGAGATATAAGTGTGTGTTTCCGGGGTGAAGGGAATTGATGTGCCAGATTCCCTCAGCATTCCAGAACTGCAGTCAAATCAAAACTAGAACTAGTTACTGGAACTTGTATTTGGAACAGAACTTCTGACTGCTGGAGTACTGACTGAATTAGAGAATTTTAACTGACAGCTCCTTTCTGGTGCAGGATCTCTGGAAGCAGATGTTTCACTTCCTCCTTGTGCAAACTGAGATCAGTGGTAGGTCGCTGACAAACACTGCAAATCCCCTGGATATGAAGATCCAGATATTAAATGCAAACTTTTCTCTTCAAATTATTAGTACTCTGAGCAACACATGACTAGGGAATTAAGTCAGGGCAGTGGTTATTTTTAAGCACAACTTCCAGTGCATGGGTTAGTTTTCCAGGAGGAATTTGCAGTGACTGGCTGTAATTAGGCAAGACCATTACTTGATCATGTGAGTAAGCTGAAAAGTGTAGGAGTTTGTTTTAAAATAAAGGTAATTTTCATACTCCATCCAGTGCCAGCTGTGGTTTGCAGTGAGCAAAATGAGAACATTCCATCTGCCTGGATGAAAAAGTGTTCCATAATTAAACCTCACACACAATGAGTTTTACGTTGTCTTGGCTTCTATTTCTGTCCTTTTTGTATAAATTCAAACCAGAAAACTTCAAGGGCATAAATTATTAAATAGCTTCAATATTTTGTTCAATGCATTGTAATTATTTGTACTTGGACCAACCTGCTCTAGTGGAAGGAGTCCCTGCCCGTGGCAGGGCATTGGAGCTGGGTGGGCTGTAAGGTCCCTTCCAACCCAAACCATTCTGGGATTCTGTGCTAAAGACATGTTTTTTGTAATGTTGTTTTCTTGCACTATAGTTTTCCTAGTCTTCCACTGTCCCTTAGATGTTTGCAGTGCCACTGGAATACCCAAATATTGCTGAACTGTCAGTTGAGAGTCTCTGGAATGGATGCAGCACATCCTGTGATCCTGTGACCAGCATGGCTTGTGCTGTGCTGGGGAATCCTGATGCTTGACCAGGAGCTGCCCAGAGCCTGATAATCTGTTTCTGATAAGATTATCAGTAGTGAAATAGGGGATCTCCTTGTTTGAAGCCAGATTCATTGACTTAATCAAATACTTAGGAAGCTTAGGAAGCAGGTCTTGCTGTATTAATAACATCTTCTCCCAGCATGAAACATCAGTGTCAGAGGAGTAATGAAATACCTTCTGAGATCAAAATTTCAATTATTGTCATTGGACTGGGGAATTTATCCTACATCCCATATTGGAGGGATTCTTCCTTGGCTCATGGAAGTGCTTCACCCTCAGCAGAAAAGCTGGATTCACATTTTAAATGGTTCTATTTGCAGTGACAAGAATAGGGAATTATCTATTTTTACAGCAAGTCTATGTCCTACAGACCTTTGTAGTGTTACTAGAAGAGTGCCAGGTGATTTACCCCACACTGCTGGTTCAGTTCAACTTTGCCACAGTCTGAGAGGAAATAACAATGACTGTTGCCAAGACTACTGGAATCTGCTGGTTTTAAATGAAAGGTATTACTGGAAGCTTAGAGAAAGATTGCAGAATTGTGTAAGAAACAATCTCTTTGAAATTGGTAAAATTTCTGGCATCATGTATATTTAAATCCCAGTGTAGTCTGAATTTCCAGTATGTAAGATGGTGGGAGCTGGGCTATTTTAGACTCTAAGATCACGCTTCTGACAGAGCAAACAACCAAAGCAACACAGTCACAAAATTGCTGGTAATGGCAACAAGGAAATATTTTCTCTTCAATATACAATAATGGCTTATTTTGCTTGGTAATAGTTTTACTGCTTAGAGGTGAAGAGCAATGATAAGAGAAATAACCAGGACTGTTAAATAATCTCGCTTTCATCACCTTCAACTCCTGTGTTGCAATTAACGTTCAGCTCTGGTCAAAGTGGTGTAATCTGAGAACCTACAGAGCATCCCACACCCCCCTTCTCCTTCATTTCCTTTTCTGTATGAGGAAAGCCTTGAATCAAGGGCTTGATTTAATTGGGATCAATTCAAGGACTGTTCAGTGTTTCCTTGTTGAAGGTGAAAGGTGTTTTATCAAGCTGTGATGTTACAGTTCCCTTCTGGGCTCCATGGGTTTATGTGGTTCTTTGTTCATCTGTGTGGGTTACATTCAATAGGTAATTTCAAGAATTAACTGATACCTTCAGTTATTCCAGCTTTGGAATTGTGCATATTAGCCATTAGATGACAGCAGTTTCCCCCCCTTTTTTTATCACTCTATTAAATATAATGTAGAAATGAGCTTCAATTATTTGTGTAAAGATCAGTACAAAATTAAAAGCTTACCCTAGGAAAAATTATTTGTGCAGTTTGCCCCCTAGCTGGGAAACCTCTTACAGAAAACCTTCTTTTCAATGTATTTATTTCTTTCAGCTTCTTGCTCAGCTGTCTTCTATCCAGGCTGCCAGTGAAGCAGAAGGGGAACACCCTGCTGTAGTAACAAGCCCTTTGTAGTTTGGACTCTTGAAGTTCCTAACTGGTGTAAATAATTTATGTTTATGGGAGATAAAGTATGTACTTATAAAATCTGACTTGCAGCCTACTTCACAAAAGAGCAAGAGAGAAGACATGGAAGTTGTGCCTTCCTAATAATGATTCTTAATCAAAATCTTAATTACATTGTACATTATGGACTTTTATCAGAGAGAAACATGCTGAGCCAGCCAGTCAATGAAGCAGAAGGTCAGAGGTGTAGGAGGAAGTTGGTTTTAGCCCTTTTTAAAATACTTCTGCAGCTTTGTCCCAGTGTTTCAAAGGTTAGCACACAGAAGGGTGAGGATGCATTACCTGGGAGAGGTGGAGAGACTTTGCAAGCTCAGGGTGAAGCCAGGAAAGGCAGAGCTCAGCAGAGATTCAGCTGGCTGTGAGAGGTCCCTAAACCCCAAACTACTGCTTTCTCCTTCTCCTTTCCTCCTGCCCTGTCCTGGGTTTTTTGAGCAGGGGTTCCCCCCACACTTGTTAAAGCACCATCAGGAGCTGTGGAAGGTGCACTTGCAGACAGAGGAGCGGGATGGAAAACGTTCCCCCCGAATCCGTTTGTGGTTTCGCCTGTTTGCCAAAAAGCCTGTTTCCACCTCTGATTGCATGGGAGGAGAAACCCATTATGGCTTTTCATTGCTCTCCTGAGCTGCTGTGCTACAACCACTGTTCTTTTTGCACTATAATTCAGCATTCACTACCTCCAGGGCCTAAATAAAACCATTACTGTAGTGCTGCCTTTTTTCTCTCCCCCTTCTCCAGGCCTGCTTGCTGGTGACTTTGTGAATATTCATTACATGCTTGTTTTCTTGCAGAGGATGTTGATACATTGGTTCATCTTGACTGATGCCCTTGACTTTAGAAGATAAATAGCAAAGTGGAGATAGGTGCCAAGGATTGATTAGCAATCCAGCTCCTGAGCCAACACGTAAACACTTGGAGATAAGCCTGCAGAATGCACCTTGGTGGAATTAAGAACAGGTTTTAGGGTGCAAGAGGAGCCTTCTGAGGCTGCCAAGATACAAATCTTTGCTTGATGCCTCTTGCTGAAGGCTTATGTTCACCAGTTGTTTATTCTCAGAAAATGAACTTCTTAGTTTTGATGGAAAAGTCACTTCTTGTATTAATACAAATGAATAACTATTTGAAAGAGTGCAAGTTGTAATTAGGGCAGTGAAAGATGCTTGCATTAGACTGAGCCTAAACACATATAACTGTACATTTTCAGGAGTTTTAATTGATATTTTTGCTGCAAACTTGGCTATTTCAGATAATGATCCTTCAGCCTAGTGAGTGCTGAGGAAAGGGTAAATAGGGACTGATGTGCCCCATCCCCTGTGAGACACATCCCAAACTCCATGTCCAAAGCACAAGCTGAATGAAATGTTGCTTTACTGGCAGTGAAATGGGGGCACTTTGTGCCAGGAGATATTGGATGTCCTAAATACACACAGATATAACAAACAAACAAACTCATCAATGTAAAACCCACTTTGGGATGTACACAAAGGACCTGTGGGCAGCTTGGACAATCTTTGGGAGTCATGAAATGCTGGTAGATAGTGCCAAAGGAATACTGTATGCCCAGGCTTTGGAAGAATTTAGGAATTATGTTCCCCATGCCTCAGCCTAAGCAGCCTGTGCAGTGCTGCCCCTCTCTGAGCCGTCCTGCCCTTGTGCATCCCTTCCCTCCTTGTGACAGTTCCTTTGCTGCCAGGAATTCCTCTGGCAGCGAAGTTGTCCCGTCTTATTTCCTTGACTCTTTGCAAACAAGGCAGGAAAGGATGGAAGCATGGAAAAATGTCCCTGCATACTCAAGAAGGATTTGGTGGCTTTCATGTAGCTCCCCCACAGCTGACTGTCTCCATAAACAAGACACTTACCTGGTTATCACAGCCATGTTTATGCACTCAGAGAACCTGGAATTCAGAGCCAATAAAACATGCAAAAAGGGGAAAAAAAAAAAAAAAAGTAGTGTCCCAGATGGTACAATCAGCCCTTTATCCTATGACCTCATTCCACTTGTATTTTCCTGGTATGTTCTGTGCTCATGCTCCCTGGGTGTGTTGGGGGCGGGTGGTGGGGTTTGTACATGTTACTTTTTAAATGAACTGTGTACAAAGATTTCTCTTTTCAGTTGTATATGAGCACAGGTCGAGATTAGAAAAGTCACTACAGAAGGAAAGGCTGGAACATAAGAAAGCAAAAGAAGGTAAAAACGTGCTTTTCACTTTGACATTTAACTTGATTGTTTGCAGAAAGTAGCTTCAAATGCTCTTTGTTCCGTTTTTAATGAGCTGAGTAACACATTAGCAGGACCCCCTTGGCAGAGCTGTGCTGGTCTTTTTAGTAGTTCTTTCTTATTTATTTATGTTTTTAATCAGGTATTTTTAAAAGTAGTCATCTTTTTAGTACTGTTTACAGATCCTTTCAACATGACCCAGTATACACAGAGAATATATTTATATCCATGTGCATAACCCTAACATGGATGTGGAGTGTGGGCATGTGGAAATCCTGTTCTGGCATGCCAAACATTCAAAACTTGTACCAAAAACATGGGATCTCTTCCTGAGTGCCATCATTGGGAAATTAGACTCTGAATCAGTACTTTTCCACGTGCTTGAGGGTAAACACATGCTCACATATATTTTCCTGATTAAAGCTGAGTTCCAGGGGGATGTGTGAGGGGGAAACGTTGGCACAAATTGTATTTCTTACACTCTACCCTCTACGGAAGTTCAGCAGGATTCAATCCTCTGACTTTTCTCACTCTTTTGTTGTTTTAAATTCACCACAAATTTCAGAGTAAAGCCTCTGTGCTTCCTAAAGCTGTGGGCTCGGGTGCTGAGTTAAAACTGCTACTTTGGCACAGAGGAAAACGAGTAAGAAATGATTCTCACCGTGAGGTTCTTGGTGGGTTTCTGGTGCCATCTAGTGTAGGACAGTCCTGCTGCTACCCAAGGGTGAGACTGTTTTCAAACCCTGAAAAGGGGATCAAGGAACAAATGAGGGAATGTTTTCTTATTTCTAAGAATACACAATTTATAAATGTCCTTTTCCTTTTGAATGGTGCTCATGGGCCCATCCAGAGCCTTGAGCCTCTCCCCCCCTCAGCATCACACCAAGATGGGAAACTTTTAAATGAAAACACTTTATGAAACCATGATACCTTTCAACAAAAATAAATTCAGCATTTTGTTAAATTCTTCAATTTTTTTTGAGATCTTTATAAGAAAATTGTGTCTGCAAAAGTATTCAGCTCTTAAGAGAATTTATGTATGCAACAGTCAAATTATTTAAGCACAGATTCTTATCTTCCTGTTCTTTTTTTCATCAGTACTTTCCCTTTTTATGTTGCAGATTTTCTTGTTTATAAACTAGAAGCACAGGAAACACTAAATAAAGGAAGGGTAAGGCATCTTTCCTAGTACAAGTTTTTAATAGCTGAGAAAGGAAATGCTTTGCAATTATAACTGTTCAAAGGAAGAGGTCTTGCAAAATACTAATTGAAAGAGCTCTCACTTATCCCAGTCTACTCTGCATGCATAAGTGCTCTCCAATTCCTAATTATTGGAGCTGTAGTAGGAGATGCTAATATCTCTCCAGAAAATTAATTTAGAAAATATCCTCCTATTTATATTATGGTAGTTCAAACATGATGTTCTTATATGTAAGGGGAAAGGGGAATGAGAAGGTGTTAGAAACCTTAAAAAAAGTGAGTCCACAGGGAAAAGCACAGTGACAGCTTTCTAACACGTGGTCTTTGAACTGGAAAGTATAAAAACATCAAGAAACTTTGTTTTATATACCAAGTGCCAGAAGGAAAACTGTATCTGGCAGAGGACCCAGAGACCTGTAGGGAACTCTTTATAAAGCGAGTAAATTAGGATTTTATGGCTATTTCATGTTGAAACTGGGGAGCAGTTTGTGAGCTGAGTAATGTAAGTTAAAATATGTTGTTGCTGCAGTAAGTGCAAAGTGTGTGTGCCTGCTCTGCTCCAGAGCCAGGGGGAGGGTGAATTTGTTTCCTGGGGAGTTACATCCCTTATCTTGTGACTCCTAAATGACTGACTGAATGGAATGCAGAGGAATGTCACCGTGGTTCTGTTTGACACCAGTGTTTGTGTTTTACAGCAAGACTCCAACAGCAGATACAGTGCTCTGAGTGTCCAACACCAGATGCTGAAGGTGGGTACCTGGGGCAGCAGGACACCAGGGTCCTGTCAAATTGGTTATGCTGGGGGGACATGACCCTGCTGGGTTCTGGTCCATTCCAGAATGTCAGGACATGGATGGTGCCTTCCTCTCTCAACAGTACCCTTAAGAGATGATTTACTGCAGTTTTTCCCAGTCAGGCTTTCCAGGGGGGGTAATTTAATCTTAACCAATGCAATTATTGTAGGCAATGCTGACTTATCAGCCCTCACATAGTTTGGCATGTGAGGATTTTCTTGGACACATTCAGCAGCTCCCAAAGGGACAGTGCAGTGTGGGCTGAGGTGACAGAGCCCTGGAACGGGACACTGCTCATCACAGAGATCATTCTGTGTTTGAGAGGAGCTTCAATGTGCATGCTTGGAATAATAACCTCCCTGTTATGAATGCTTCCCATTCATCTGTGCTTATTAAACAAATTGCCAAAGACAATATTAGCCAGATATGCAGATACAGAACTGCTCCACTGTCCCAACTTGGTATTTGCAGAGTCAACATGAAGAACTGAAGAAGCAGCACGCTGACCTTGAGGAAGATCACAGAAAACAAGGAGAAGAGTTTAGCAGGACATTCAGTGTTCACAAGCAGAGATACTTGCAGCTGCAGCAGGAGAAAGAGCAGGAGATCTCCAAGCTGAAGGGTAAATCTAACCTGTATCTGGCTGTCCCCTTAAATTGTGCGTTTGCCATTGTGTTTTGTGTGAGGTGAGAGAGGCATTTTCTCTGTTCCCGCTCACAGGTCATTCATGCATCTTCTGCCTCCTGCTAAGTTACATTTTACTCATGATTGTCTGTGGCCTTTTTCTGAAATCTATTCATATGTGCTTTGTGTTTGTATCTGGGTTAGAACAGTGTTAAGAAACTCAGCACTTAAAAGCCTGTCAAGTGTCAGAGGCTGTTTAGCCAGACTTTCATTTTTACTTCTAAGACTTGTATAAACCTGGAAAAATAGGTTTGCCTCTTTATACTTTTTTTGTAATTGAAATGGAATCTAAGAATATTTGCCACTTCTATCAGAGATTTAATTGTGCCTCTTTATGAAGTGACTTCATATACATTTTAGCCCTCATTTTCCCCTCTCTGTATCAGCTCCTCTGAGACACCTGTATACCTGGATGATGAATTCATGTTTTACTCTTGGCATCCAGTTCCCTGTTAAAGAGATTCTTGGCAGTTTTCAGGGCTCTTCATTCCTCATTACACAATTCCATAGCACAAAAGGCCGGGGCTGTGTCCACCAGGGCCCTCAGCCAGGCTCTGCCATGTGTCACTAACTCAGGAGTCAGTTTTGGAGCTGTCTGCAGCTTTGTCTGCAGAGGCTGTTGCAGGATTTTGTGTTTATGAGCTCTGCCTTGGCAGCACAGTCACACAGTGAGCTGGGCCGAGCTGGGTTGCAGCCTGGAGTGTGGGAACAACTTGCCCATGTCTGCTCACAATATTCCACATCAATACCATGTAAAAAGTGGGAATACAAGCCCCTCTCCCTGGTCCCAGAAGCTTTTTAAGCATTCTGGCCACCTGGGCATCCCTTCCAGAGGCACAGCCTGGTCCTACCACAGAAAATTCTCGCTCACCAGGGGCCATGTGGGGAGAGAGAGGAGGGTTCCTTCCTCTCTGCCTTTCAAAGATTCAGGTTTCCATAAGGAATTTTGCCATCTGTGGTGCCCAGCGGGAACAGTTCCATAGCACAAAAGGCCCAGAGCGAGTGCACTGATATAAAACTTAACCAAATGTTACAACTTTCTGCTTGAAAATGTAAATCTTTTCATAGGGCTGGGGAGAGATGTAACACAACCAAACCATACAATTATTCTAATTAATTTTTTACTGTAGCAATTGTGTGGGATTTTATGGAGATTGTGTTACACTCTTAACTTTGGTGCTTAGCCTGGTATTATAGATCTGAGCAGGTTTAAATTCTGTGTTAATATTCTGTGGGTCATTTCTTTTCAACAGAATCCCTGTATAACTTACGGGAGGAGAACAGGCAGTTGAGAAAAGCTCACCAAGACATTCACACCCAGCTGCAGGATGTCAAGGTAGGCTTTGCTCCAAGGAGAGCTTTCAACATTAGGAAAAAAATTTCCCAAGTTTCCACAAGCCAGAATTAGAGGCTGTGCTGAAAACTTATAGTTTCTGTTGTGTGGCCAAAAGGAAAGGAATATGGCTGAACTGGATTTTTTTGACTTTGGCCACCATAAAACTTAGTAAATTCTCATTAAAAAAAAGAGGAAAGATAAAACCACCCCCACCCCCCCCCCCAAAAAAAAAAACCCAAAAAAAAAACAACACGAAAAACCCCACAAAAATGAAGTGTTTGGTGCAGAAATTGCAATTGGGAATTTGATTTTGCAAGTTAAGAATTGAGTTTTGGCAAAACTCAATGCCTAATGTTTTCCAGCTCTATTCCTTTAAAACATTCATCAGCATCTACCCCAGCTTTTAATTTTATTTTAGCTACACAAATCCTGGCCTCCACATTCCCTTCCCTGGTGTGCTCGCTTCCTCTGTCTGTTTAATATGCATTCCATGTTAAAGAAATAAGTGCTGTCATTCCAGCTCAGGATTTTCCTTTCAAAATAAATTGAATTCTCTTCCTAGTTCAAAACCTCTCAGCCTCCCTAATTTCCCTTTATGAACTTTATGTGAAACATGTAATGTTCTTCTTTTTGTGTAGCAACAGCATAAGAACTTGCTGTCCCAGCACAACCAGCTTGTGGTGACATTGGAAGACCACAAGAGTGCACTAGCTGCTGCTCAGGTCAGAAGGAAAGCAGCTTCTCCTGGCTCTCAGCTTCCTCAAACTCTGTTTTTCCTGGTTCACTGCAGTGTGGTGCATGTGGCCTTTGGCATGTTGGGATTTCACTGGCACTGTGCTGCACTCAGAGGGAAGTGCATGAGTTCAAGGGTTGCTCTTAAGAAGCTCCAACAATCCACAGGGCTGTCAGAAAATAAAAAAAGCTCCATTATTACAGGCCCAAGAGTGCATGTGCTGCTCATAACCAGAGTATCTCTGCTTCCATGGCAGCTGTCAATACCTTTCTTCCTCTGTCTTCTCTGATAAAACTCCTGTTAGTTGAACATCCCACGCTCTGATGTTCACATTTGTCACTTATAAAGACCTGGCTGCTGCTATAAAGTCTCTTTTTGTGTGTGACTGGAGTGTCTACAAGGTTTTCATAGAATCTCAGAATGGTTTGGGTTGGAAGGAACCTTAAAGCTCATCTCATTCCCCCTCCTGCCATGGGCAGGGACACCTTCCACTAGTCCAGGTTCTCCAAGCCCCGTCCAACCTGGCCTTGGACACTTCCAGGGCTGGGGCAGCCACAGCTTCTCTGGCCAGTGGACATCAGTGCAGCAGCAGAATATATATGGAGGAATAAATATATATTTACATTCTAAACTCCAGGTGGAACTGAAATTAATTTAGAAAACAAAAGCAGCAGCATTATGTTTCTTAAATGTCATTTTAAGGGAACTATCCATGAAGCACAAACTGTTGCAGGCTCAGTCAGGTGTGCCAGCACAAGCTGTGTGGACCACAGGGAATCTGCAAGCAGGAGTAATGCTGGAGCAGAGGAAGACTGTTGGTGAATGATCAGAGGGAAAGGCACTTAGGCAGCGTGAATTTACTTTTATTCCTGATTGATTTTCCTCATTTAAGCATTTTCATGGTCCACAAAATCATTATCAGCATTAAAAGCATTGGATCTTCTTTTTGGTTTTTTTTTGCCCCAGCTCTCCTTGTTGTGCATGTCAATATATGTAGATGTTCAAAAAATAGGGAAAGATCAGAAAATTCCCTCTTCAATAAATATCTGAAGAATCTTAATCTCCAGCACTAAAACATGCTGACAGCTAATTTTAAGTTCTTCTCCTGCTGGCCACATTTGCTACTTGGTATGTGTTTGCTAACATCTGAAATTCCACAGGGGCAGAGGCAGGGGCTGATTTAAGGTTCACCAAATCCAGAGGGAAGCTCCATATACTCCTCCTTTAATTAGAAAACCTCTGTCACACAAAGCCTTTCTGTCTGCAGTCAGGATGTGGCATTTGTCCTATGGAGAACCTTTCCTTCAAGAGGTGGGTCTTGCCCACACTTTCAGAACAGAGGGTATTTTGCACCATTGCAAACCGGCTGCAGAAAGTTCCCAAGGGATTATTTCACAGCTCCAGAAGTGATTCTTCTATTCCTATGTGTGTTCTAGACATTGAATACCAGCAGTCAATACTGCACTAAAGAATTTGTGACCTGAATTTTTAAAGCATTGTAGTCTTTGTGCTTTTCCACAGCCAGACTGATTAATTATTTATTTTAATAAACCCTGTTTCCTACCTTTTAAGCTGTGGCCTTGAATCAGAATGTTCAGTTTAGTGACTCAGCAGTTGAAGAGAGTGCTTGAATTCTGATCTGGATGTGCACAGTTTAAATATCATAGGAACATGGAATGGTGTGGGTTGGAAGGGATCTTAACACTCATCTCATTCCACCCCCCTGCCATAGGACATCTTCCATTATCCCAGGTTGCTCCAAGCCCTGTCCAACCTGGCCTTGGACACTTCCAGGGATGGGGCAGCCACAGCTTCTCTGGGCAACCTGTGCCAGGGCCTCCCCACCCTCAGAGGGAAAGATTCATTCTTAATATCTAATCTAACCCTGCCCTCCTTCACTTTAAGGCCGTTCTCCCTTGTGCTGTCCCTCCACGCCCTTGGGAAAAGTCCCTCTCCAACCTTCTTGTAATCCCCCTTTAGGCCCTGGAAGGGGGTCTCAGGTCTCCCTGGAGCCTTCTCCTCTCCAGGTGAACACCCCCAGCTCTCCCAGCCTGGCTCCAGAGCAGAGGGGCTCCAGCCCTTGGAGCATCTCCATGGCTTCCTCTGGACTCATTCCAACACATCCCAGTGTGTTTGTCTCTCTCTGCATGGTCAGCAAGTGGGGGAAAAAAAGTCAAAGACCTGTGTATTAGTCTTATATTCAGTAGATTTTGCTTTTTCCTCTAAAATGTCTTATTGGCCTCTCCAGCAGTTAATCTGGAAGCAGAAGTATCCCTCTGGAATGACAAGAATGACTGTGCACTCTGCTTTGCTTTTAGGCCTGTCTGTTTTAACAGAGGCTTTTGGAGATGCTTTGGGGTGTGTCTGCCTTCAGAGCTGGGCTGTGCTGCCCCGTGTCAGCCTGTAGCTCTGTGGGTGTTGTTTTGTGCGGGTGTTGTGCACCAAGGCTGCCTGTGCTGCTCCAGCAGTGCTGTGATACCACAGAGCACACACAGAGGGGCCACCGAGGGGAAACCAGACAGTTTTTGATCTGAATTTTATAAAGGAGTAGTAAATGCACCTCTGATTTCAAACTGATAGCAAACACCCCCACCACCTCCACAGGAGCAGCAGAGAAACCCTCTAGTGGGGCACCACCTTTTGTGTATGCTGGGCAGCTTTTATACATCCTGCCCATCCCAAAAAATCTGTTACATTGATAATCTTTCTTGTACATCTGCTGCAGAGCCAGGGATTGGTGTCCCAACCCATCTGGATTTTCTTTAAAGCCTTTTGAAAGCATCCTGATCTTGCACAAAATTAAACAGTAAATCAAATTACAGCATTTTACCATTGCATTTCAGTAAGACTTTAGAAGTTTACTTTTTCTTTCTACTTCTTTTCGTTTTTTTCCCTTGCTCTCTACCAGTTGTGTGCTATGACTATCTTTGCCTCAGTCCTGTATGTTGGCTGTTGTCTTGTGGAACACCTGTCTAAGTGTTGAGCATTTGGCATTTTCATGACATGTATATTCTTTAAAACCACTGTTTCTGGAAGAGCTGCACTTCTTTCTACCAGCAAAGGAGAAGTTTTGGTGCTCTCAATTTCCTTTGCTTTAGGCTGCCAGGAAAACTGCATCATCCCCTTCTGACACCTGTGCTTGGCATGAATAAACCAAATCTTCCTCTTTGTCCCACAAAGATGTTTCTAATACACTTTGTATGCATGTGCACTTTGGCTGAAAAGATCCTGATCAATCAATGTTATCTAATGTGAGGAGATAAAACCTGTTTTAAAACTCCTGTCCCTTCTCCTCCCTGGAATATCAAGTCTTTCCACCACGTGTCCTGCCAGCAAGTTCACACCGAGGCAACTACTTTTTACTGAGAAATTAACTTGGACACACTATAATTAACATGTTGACTTTAGTCCCAGGTGGAGGAATACAAACAGCTGAAGGACACCCTCAAAAAAATACCAAGTTTCCAACAGCCTGAGAAGTTGGAAGGAGGAAATGAGCAGCCTGAGGTGCGAGGAGTGTCCCCCCACAGTGACCTCCCGGAGCACGAGGGACCTGTGGCCCAGGAGCACCAGGAGGTAGGAAGTACTGACTGGCTACAGACACCACAGAAATGGTTCTTATTCAGCCAAACCTGTGCTGAAAGTCTGTCAGAAGTGTGGTTTTATTTGTCAGATCTTGAGTAAAGCGGTGAGGGACGGTTTGATCTTATCGATAAAAATATATCCATGGGGACCTTTTCTCATGTGACTGTAAGGCAGCTTTAAGTGTGTTTGTGTCAGCTGTTTTAAGAAGTTGCTAAAAATCTTAACTTTCTGAATAAGTGGTCTGTAAAATTTTAGACACCTCATGTGTTACAGAAAAGTTTGAACAAGTTCTGAAGAAATTGTGTTTTATAAAGTTCCAGGGGCACACTAAGGTCAGTATCTTTAAAACTGGCACACTCTCCAATGTTCAAGAAGAAAATGTGAAGTCTAGAAGTTACAAAATCAGTTGTGCTTTTGTTTTGCAAGAATTCTCTGTAGGCAGAACCTACAGGAAATGAAAGTCATGGAATCATTCAGGTTGGAAAAGAACTTTAAGATCCAAGTGCTCCAGGCTGGGATAAAGGATCTATGTCTGTCCTTGGCTCTCTTGAAACTAAAAAAATCCACAATATCTTGTACACACATAATCCTGTGTATGTTTTACAGGATGAGAAGCCAAAAGAGAGAGGAGAAATAAACACCCAGGAACAAGCAGACAGGGCTGAGCCCTTCCATCTCCAGGGGAGGGCTAATGAGGGCCAGCAGCCCAAAGAGCTGAATATTCAGGAGCAACAAGAGGCTGGAGAGGATGTTGAGCAACCTGCTGATCAAGCTGAAGAAGAACGCAAAAAGGAACTTCAGGAGGAAGAAATGGAGCAGGCAGGTCAGCCTGAGCACTTAGGGGAGGAACAGGATCAAGTCCCAGAAGAGCATGAATGGAAAAAGCAGGAGCAGAAGGAAGAAGAAACCAACATGTTGGGTGATCACCTCCAGTCAGAGGTATGGAGCTCTTCTAATTGATCAGATTTGCTGCTTAAATGAGGCTGCTCTTATCATTGCTGGTCCTGTATTGCACTCACCTATTTCCAGGTAAAAACCAGTGTCATGTTTATAGAAAGTTTCAGATTCAGAGCACTCAGTGCTTTTTAGATAAAATTACTGTCATATTCATAGAAAATTTGGGATTCAAAGCACTTACATGCATAGGATTTAGGCTGAACTTGAGCACATTTGTACTTACTGGCCAAGTCTTGATGAACATTAATTCTGCTGATAAAAAGCAACAGATGGATAAAAAAGAGCAGCAGAGTGAATCCTGTCTCCTGCTTTAAATCTGAGGCCCGTGGTAGCTGCTGAAGGACACAGCAGGTGATAATGTGGCTTATCTTCAGCACTGTGATGGAGAGATGTCCTGTTTTGCTAATTTGATGCATCTCAGCAAATTGAAGTGTGTTTCCTTGTCAGACAAACCTGCCTTCTGCAGACACTTTGCCATCTAAATGCTCATCATCATTTGACAGGAAATTTTAACTGCCAGGTGAACATGACTGGAATAGCCAGGGGAAATCAGTGCTCAACAACAGCCAGTCGTGCTCTGTGCAGCCCTAAATAAAACCAGCAAGTCCTGGATTTGCATTCTAGATTGGATCTCCAGTGGAAAATGTATTTTACTGGCCTCCCCTTAGGCTTTGTTAACACTCTCTCTGCTGGCAGATTAATTGTGTAGCTCTGGGGTGAGGAGAAGCTGTTGCTGAAGAGGTTCAGTGGGTCAGAACAGCAGCAGTGGGTTAAAGCTGTGACACTGGAGTTATTTTGAGTTATTACTGAGTGTAAGAAATGTGCAGTATCTCACTCAAGGCTAAAAGCAACCCCCACTGAGATTCCCAGTGAAATCAGTGGAAACATTTGCTGTCTTGTCAGCCATCAAAACCTCCTTAGACTGGTAGTATATTGGGGGAGATTATGTTATTGATGTGTGAGAAAAGGAAAGGTTGGCATCCCTCAACACATGATCTTCTCTTGTTCCACAAACACCTCAACACTTCCAGTGAGTGTTAAAAAAACAAACAAACAACAAAAAACTGTAAGCAAAGACAGGAAAACTTAAAATAATTTTGCTGTAATTTTGCTGCACAGTTTTCCCTCTGGACAGGCTTCTCCCTGCTTGTTCCTGACCACTGAAACGATGATTAATCTGTGACTAACACATTTCTTGGACAGATTACGCCAACAAAAGCTGTACCAAAGAAAGAGAAACCAGCTTATGAGCAACAGCTGGAGCAGCAACATCTTGGAGCCCAGAGAGCAGAGGAGGCCAACCAGCTCCGGCAGCACCAGGAGTCGCTGCACCAGCAAAGGCTGCGAGGGCAGATCCTGAGGCAGCAACAGCTCCAGGAGAAAGAGCTCCAGCTCCACAAACAGGCAGAACAAGGGGAAAAACTCTACAAAAACCAGCTCAGGTTAAATTCTTCTATGTGACTTCGTCGTGGTCTGTGCTTGAGGTTTCGTGGTGTCAGTCGCGTTCTGCTCCCTTGTTCCCAGGGGTTTCCCAGGGGGTCCTGGTAACTAATTCCTTGAAGAGCTGGAAGTTTGCTGCAGGGTCCTGACTTTGCTCTTTGTCTGACCCATAGCTGTCAGGACTGTGAACTCCAGATACAGACACAAAGTTAGTGTAGCAGGACAGGAAAGTCTCTGTTCTATCAAATGTATTTCAGGAAAGGTGATGTGAGAAAATATCAGGTAACAGAAAGTAAAATTGGAACCACTCTGGCAGGTGCTGAGAGAGGCAGAGGTGCAGGTGGAGGGTTTGTTTGTTAAAGCAGAAACACACTGTTTTGGAACTGAAATGATTGTTGGGCATTTAATGTTCTCAGCCAACAGGCTCATTATGATAACATGGACCAGGATATCGTCCAAGGGGAAGAAGAGCAAGGGATTCAGGAAGAAGAAGGAGGTAAGAGAAGATTCCTGGCCCTGCCATGCTCACAGGTTCTCTGTGTGCTGCCTTGCATGAGAGACTTTAATATTCATTTCATATGCAGTTTGGATTCAAGTGAAACATAAACTTGCAATTTAAAACCAGAAGCTCAAGTAACCCTGACTGAACTGACTGAGTGGAATAGAGGAATTACTAAAGATCATATTCACATTCCTGAATGGAAAAGTGTCCTTTTGATTGAGCTCCTAGGATAGGGCCTTGTGGGTCCTGATTACATTCCTGGCTCTGTCTATGGGTTTGTTTGATCTCTCTAAATTATATAGAATCATGAAATGGTTTGGGTTGGAAGGGATTAACTGAAAACTGCTCTACTACAATAATAACCTAAGAAATTTTTCAGCTTATGAACATGACAACCAGCACCAGGATGAAGGTGAAGATGACGATCAAAATAATGCAAATGAACAGCAAGGACCAGAACATCAAGCAGAAAATCAGCAGGCTGATGAATCAGTGAGTATGAATTATGATGCTGTGGATTGCAATCGTTACTGAAGTGAGAACCCACAGGTCTTGTCTGACATAATTGTGTGTTACAGAAATAAGATGAAGAGAGGTCTGCTAGGGAGACAGGTTTGACAGTTTAAAACAACATCTAAAATCTATTTAAAGCTGTCCTTATTGATTTGGGAAGAAATCAAAAAGAAGCTTCCTTGTTGGAAGCAAATTGCTAATTTTCACATTCCTTTGATCTGTGCTTTAGGTGGAATAAAGGATTTGGACTTAGCTGGGACTTGAACAGGTAAATTTGGCCTCAGAAAAATAACATGAGTGGTCAGCCAAGAAGAGCTGAGATGGTATTTTCGATGCTGCTGTTAGTTAAGAGGGTAAGAGCCAACTCAAGAGCCACTGAGACCAGCTGGAGTCAGTACACAACTGTGAGGTCTTGAAAGAGGATGTAGGTGAGCACTGAGCTGACCTGGGTGCAGCAGAGTCAGTCCTGTGCCTTCCCCCAAACTCCCTCATCAAGAGTATTTTCCTTACTCCCCTTCAGCAAATTAAGGTGTGTGGTAAATAATTCCAGAGGACCTTTAACTTGTTAGTTCTAAAGATACAGAACTGCCCTTACTGAACAATAAACAGAAAGAAAAGTCTCCTTTTCTGGATGGCAAAGAAAGGTGATGAGTGTTGTTTAGTTTTATTGTAGACATAGACAAGGTCAATAGTGCAGGACAGTCTGGTACTGAAGGATCACATCAGCTCTCTGGAGCCAGGAGCATTTAAACCCTTATCTTTGTTCACCCAGCCTTATCAGGCACTGTCAGTTGTCAGATAGCCAGTAAACAAAAGTTGTTCAGCAGCCTCTGTGAAACAGGTCATCAGATTCACTCTGTTTTTTAGCAGACAGATACCTGTACTTCTGCTCAGTGCTGAGGTGCTTTTATCCAGTGAGCCCTGATCCTGTAGAGATTCCAGCTGCTGTCAGTGGGGATGGAGTTGGTTCTAGCACAGCTCAAGCTGCTGCAGCTTTCAAGGGAAGTGGAGTTTGACCATGTTTAACAATCATTTCTGAAAATTACAGAAGGCAGCCATGGAAGATGTGAATCCTGCTGATGACCCCAACAATCAGGGAGAAGATGAATTTGAGGAAGCTGAGCAAGAGAGAGAAGAAAACCTGCCAGATGAAAATGAAAAGCACAAAGAAGCCAGTCAGAAACAAGGACATCCAGGAATGGAAGAGCACTTGGTGGTCAGTAAAGGGAAAGGAGGAACCCCCAGGGCCTCTTCAGGAGGTCAAATGCTGTTTTCAGTTTCAAATTTCAACCCTGTTAAAGCTGTAAACTCCTCCAGACAGAGACAATGTGTTGTTATGGCTTTGGTCTTTAATGGTGTGAATTCCACTGTCTTCCCACTTAGTATGGAAGGTCTTGCTCTATTCTGTGATGTGATTTTTCTTATAATCATCCTGCTGTTTTTCAGTTGAGGGCAGTTTTGAATCACATAACCAGGCTCTCACTGCTGCTAATGAAGGAACTCAAACTTCTTATGCCATTGTTGTTATTTTAGCTTTACATGAAGTTTTAGTTCCAGAACAAGAAGCTTTAATCTTCAGTATTCTAAAGTTAGTAGACATGCACCAGAGCTGAAATGTTCTATGATCTTTGTGCAGATGGCAGGAAACCCCGACCAGCAGGAGGATAACGTGGATGAACAATACCAGGATGAGGGAGAGGAGGAGGTAAGAACACAGACCTCAAGCATATGTGGACTTAGGTAGCAGAGCTCATCTCCATTAACTTTCAAACTTGGTATCCTTTGTAACTGCAGCATGAACCCAAATCACTTTGTCTGACTTCAACAAACCTGGAAAGGCTTTGCCATTACTCTGCTTCTGGATACATTCAGGGTTTCTCTTGCAATCCATCAGTCTTCCATTCAGTGTTAACTGGGCAATAATTGAAAAGATTAAGCCATTCACAACACAAGAAAAAATTCCTGGAAACCTCAAGGTCACAGCAAACCTCATTAATCTCTAATTACACACTGGTGTTCTGGGCAAACTGCTTCCTTGGCCACTCACTCACTCTTTAGCTCTGACTTTGATTTATTGGTGCTCCTCCTGAGCCATCCAAGCTACGTAAGGCCCTGCAGTTGGTGGAGTCAGGCAGGAAGCTGACAGCACAGTGAGCTGCAGGAGAAAGGGAGGGAAAGGGACTTTGGCTTTCATATGTTGGATGTCACGTTGTGCAGGCAGGAGCCACCCTGCAGGCCCTCAACACCCACCTGATTCATTCCTGCTCTCTGCTTCACACAGAGTGCTGTACAAAAAGCAGTGGAATCAGCTGCTCCTTACTCCCTCCTGGGGAGCACTTTGTCTGGATTAGCTGGGATGCACTCAGCATTCACCAGTTCAGAGTACTGTTCCATCAAACCAGCTCATTAGGAACTGGGAATGGTTGGCCTCCGGCAACTCCACTTCAGCTTAAAGGAAGCAATTTAACACATGGACTATGCCCAGTGTGCTTACTGGAAGTAGTAAAGTATTTGGGATTAGTTTCTTTAGTAGATTGATTCAAATAATACACATTGCTCTTGGAATCTTTCCTTCAAAGTGATCCTGGTGAGATGGGTGCATCTCACCCAGCTTGCAGGACACTGTTTGGAGCAGATAAGCCTAACATGATCCTCCAAAAGAAAATCAGGTTTACTACAAAAAGCATTCCTCTTTCATATTTGCACCTAACATGGAAAGTGGGACATGGACAACAGAACAAGTGAGAGATCCAACATCTGGGAAAGAGATTCAGCATGACCTGCTCTCTCCAAGGATAGCATTGGAAGAGATTGTTCTTTGCTCCCAATCCCCCACTTGCTCCTTTGTGGTTTTCCAGGAGCAGTTGGCAGAAGGATCCCTCAGATTCTGGGAGAGCATGGCCAAAGTTACCATTAGATACCTGCATTGCATCCCAGGACTGAAATAGTTCTGGGAGTCCACAGTGGGGTGGAAGTGTCAGTAATGACTCTTCTGGTTCATCATGACACAACACTCCTACTATGAAACACAAGGAGAAAATAATATCTCTGTAAAGTTAAAGCATGGAATGGAAGGCTAAATGTGTGGGGTGATAATGAGAGGGTCTGTGAGAATTGTAGCTGAAAGTTAGATGCTGTCAGAGGGAGTGAGTTTCCTGATTGTTGGGCGTTTATGGGGTTTTTATCCTCCTTTAACCTCTCCATGCCCTCTCCTCCCTCCTTTAAAATCTTCATCCTGCAAAAGCAGTGCTGTGAAAATGTGCACAGTTATGCCACAGGCCACTTTCTAAAAGGAAATTAAACCATAGAGAACATCTCTGTGCTTTGTAGGTCCAGGAAGATTTGACTGAAGAGAAGAAACGAGAACTGGAGCACAACGCCGAGGAGCCATATGGTGAAAACGAGGAAAATGTAAGTCCTGGGCAAACCCACAGGTTTGGGGCCATGATCAAACCCTGCACACAACTGTGAGCACGTCACAGGGATCTTACATAATTGCTGCAGCTTGCTTTAATCACAGACCTGAAATTTTCATGCTGTCCCAACTTCCTTTTGCTCATCCTTCCACCTCCACAGCAATTCTTGCTGCCTGGAGGCCTTGGAAAAAAATCTTCTCCTGTTCCTGTCCATCAGCTCTCACAGCTCCAGCTGACAGTTATTTCACTGCCCTAAAATAAACTGTAAGGGAACTGGCACTGAATATCTGTGTGTAATTTTTCTTGTTCTTTTTTTCCCCCCCAATCAGGCAGATGAAAAGAATAACAGAGGGACAGACCAAGAAATGCAAGAAGAGAACAACCAGAAAGAATTTCATGAAGACAATTATGAGGAGGAAGAAGAGGAGGAGGAGGAAGGCAGAGCTGTTGCAGCAAAATCTCGTAGACGAGGGGAGATGTAGTCCCTGCATTTTTCGTGTTCAGGACACAAATTCCTGTTGTGTTTTGGTTTTTGTTGTTTTTTTTTTTTAAAGAACTTTTTTTAGAATATTTAATTTCAAAAAAAAACACAAAAGCCTGTGTTTTACCCTTTTTACTTTTCTATTAGATGCTCATATGCTTATATGAATATGGTATTTTCATACTCTAGATTAGGATTTCTTTTCTATTCCAGCTGTACATAAACAGACATCCTCAAGGTCTGAGTTTCTCGAATTCTGGGCATGGTTTATAGAGGCCATTTTGGATACACTTCCACCTTGTCCAGGTCTGACAGGGTTGTTTGGTGTAATTTCAGACACATTCAACACTGAAGGAATATTCCTAGTGCCTAAATCCAGTTGACTTTAGTCACTGCAGCTCATTGTCTTCCATGGCAGGATTTGTCCTGACTAAGGGCTGGTTATTCCTTGTAACCTCACGAGGACAAGCACAGGCCCAGCTGTTTGCAGGCCCAGGCCTGTTCTAGGTGCAGAACAGTTATAAAATATGCAAGTCCTACAAGCCTTCAGAATGCAGCCAGGTTAACAGCTGTTCATTTTGGCAGCTGTTTCTACACACTTCAGTTATGCATTTATTTTAATGAGCATACCCAGGTACCTCAGTGACATGCACTGCCTGGCAGCTCGTGCAGACAGGGATGTGCTGGAGGAGCTGGGAACCAATTTAGACTTGAAGCTCCATTATGCCAAATGACAACACTACAGTTGTCACAGGGATGAAGATTTACAGCAGCAACAATTTCGTTGTCCTTGTTAATATATAAAATATTTGACCCGAGAACTATAATTATGTTGTCTCAGTGCCACGTTTTCTGGAGCCTGCAGAGAGCAACTGAGCTGATGTGATTGGTGCAAGATGTTGAACTAAGGCCTTTACCTTCTTTCACTTATTTATTTTTGAAGTCTGTGCTGGGAGGATTTCTGTGTGCCCTGGTGTGAGAATCAGACTCGAGACAAACCCCACAGAAGTCGTTTTGCCCAGCAAACACCTCCAGCACTGCATGTGGAAACCAAGGGTGGGGGGGACACAACACAAAAACTGTGCCTTGGTGTAGGCTATGAACATAATCACAGTGCATGAATCTATACAATATTTGTATTGGTACAGACACTATTTAATATATGTTAAAGGAGAATGGGAATCTGGATTTCCCAGGCTGTGCCCCATTGCTGGAAATGAGGCCCAGGGGAGCTCCCCAGAGTGTGTGTTAATATATAAAACTAAGGATTGGGGGGTTTTCCCTTTTTTAATAATGATGCATAGCAGTGTTTTTAGTTCAACTTTTTATATGAATGTAATTTAATTCATTTTTCTACTAACTCAATTATATTAAGTTTTATAGTTGGTTTCCATTCTTTGCAATTTTCCTAAATGTCTCCAACCCAGTGCTTACGTTTCGTAGGAAGATTTTTGTCAGCAAGTATTTTGGGTTTTCTAGTTACCATAAATAAGATTTACCTTATGTATAAAAAAAGTTTACATGAGACTGTAAAATGTATAATATGTACATAATCTTCAGAATACAATTATTTTGGTAAATTGGCCTGTATTTTTAATGTCACGGTTGCAGTATTTAATTATTTGAGGCATAATAAAACTTGACTGCAGTCAATAAACTAGAACATAGTTACTGATCTTGCACAAGTGTGAGATTTTGTGTTAGTTTTCCTAATGGTGTGTTTGTATTCTATTTTAATAGAGCAGGTAAGGACAGGCAGGGAAAGAGCTCGAGCTATGAGGCACCGTGGTATTTTCAGGGAAGTGGAGCATTTATATTAATGGCTCCAGCAGTACCCATGGAGATATGGAAAACAGACTGTCTACAGTGCAGAGGAAGCCACTTCCAGAGCCATCTGCAGGTACAAACTGTGCCCCAGCACAGCATCTTCACAATAAGCTGCTTCTTGCTGCTCTGCAATTGCTTCAGCAGTTTGCTGTGGGTGAAATTAAAGAGCTGCTCGCAGGTCGCAGTCTCCCAGGGCACAGAGCAGCTTTATTAAGCAGCTTTGATGATGTTCTGTGGGATATCATCCACTTGGGTAAAGGTTAACAAACCCTGCCCAGGACAAGTAAGGGCTCCTCCCCTGTGCTGTAGCAGCCCGTGTTCAACACAGGTGGATGGTCACAGCAAGCACAGGAAGTGCACATCAGACATGAACAGGCCAAGAAAGTCTTCACAAGAGCCTGTTCTGTGCTTGATCAAGGGCCTGTTCACTGCAGCCAAGAGTTACTTGACTGAAGAGCAACTTTCTGAGTGAGGGGTGAGGCTCAAAGCCTGTGTGGCACCTCCACAGTGCGCCTGAGCTGCCCCTCCATCAGTTCTGGGGCTTTCCCACACTCCCCAGCAGCTCAGAGCTCAGACATGCAGGACTCAAACCCCAATTCCAATATTTTTGCAAAGTCTCTGGGGAGACCTTGCACAGCTTCCTGCTCTGGGCTCTCCCTGAAGTCATTCTGACCCCTGTGCCCGACAAAGGTCACTTAGTACCAGACCCACTGGGCCCATTGGGTGCTCGAGCTGGTGGTGAGAAGGGGGACTCCTCACTGCCCGAGGATCCCTGGAATTCAGGGAATGCCAAATGCTTTGCTAAATCAAGAAATTAATGAGCTTATGTGCCCTAAAAATAAAGTGGAGATGTCCCACAGCTCCTGCCCTGGCACACAGAATGCACAGCAGAGGGAAACGCTCTGTCTCAGTTTTCCAGCTCACAGAGTGTGACTCCCAGCATGACACCGTGGTTTAGGACTAATGAGAGTCACAGACCAATGGAGTGAAAGTTGGAATTCAAAGGGAAGAGTTACATCACTTTGGGATTTGGCAGCAGCAAGGCAGCCATGGGCACACCACAACCAGGGCTGACATCCACTCATCAAAATCCTGGAGACAGTTCAGAAAACAGGGTGAGACCAATGGGAAAACTCAGCTTATGGAAAGAAAGTTCATGCCCCAGACAGCTCAGGAAAGAAAAGTTGAAGTGACTTGGCTGAGAACTCGCAGAGGCAGCCACCCAGTGAGACAGAAGCCTCAGCCTTCCAGTAAACACAAAACAAAACCCCACAATAAAACTCAGGCCAGAAATACACCATGTTTAGTAATTAAGTTAATTAGTCACTGCAGCAATTTATGTAAAGGCTGTAATGAATTTTTGATCATGAGACATCTTTGAAAAGTCTTTCTAATTCAAGCTCAGCTTGGGCATCGTGAGAGAATCCTGCCCACGGTAAATTGAAAGGTCAATCAAGAGGATGATAAGAGGCATAAATACACAAAACAATGACACCCAATGAACAAAACCCAGTGGAATTCCTTCTGCAGGTCAGGAAATCCTCCAATGGATCAGATCCAGTGCTGTGGCTCCACAGCTCACCTCAGGAAAATGCTGTTCCTCGCCGTGTTATCTGTAAAAGCGAACGGCAAACTGGCCGTGGTTCAGAGCACAGCCCACAGATGCACTTGGCACTGAGCACAAACGAGGTCCTGACAAGTTTTATCCACTTCTGCCGCAGGTTTTTCCGGCAAAGGAGCCACAGGGCTCTTCTAAACCCCGCTCAAAACGACCTTCTCTTGGCTGTTCAAGTCTGAGCACGTAAAACGTGTTTACAGAGCACAGGGAGCTCCTTTCTGTGCTACAGCCAGCAATAAATGTGTATTGTCACAGCCAGGATATTTGCAGGGTGGGGGGGACGAGAAGCCCAAAGCTGTGCATCCAGAGCAAGATAAAGAGCTGCCTTCAGTACATCTGACACCTCAGCAGCCCCCAAACAGGTTTCCCTTCCACAGTTCTTGCTGGTTCAAACGCAGAATTATTCATGACTATATCATCATCATCATCATCACATTCAAAGGGAATAAAGAACAAAATGATTTTGTCACATCTGCTAATAAAGTGTTTTCAAATGTTTTGTTCGAATTTCAGTGTATTAAAGGTATTTATCAGCTCTGCTACAGCCAAGGACTCAGCTGATGAGGTTGGCAACAGCTTCACTTGTCCCTAGATGCTGGAATGCACCTAGGAAAGTTCAAAGTGCATTGACATCAATAACCTGTGATTGCTTGAAACACAATCATTGTCCTGTAATAAACTTTTCATTCTCAAAGCTGCTTCTACTTGCAGATCTCAAACCATTTTATGGAAGTGTTAGAACCTGTCTTAGGGAGAGGCACCAAGGGAAAGCAGCACCGGGGGTTTTAACAAGGTTTTTGAGAGGAAACCTGGGAACAGAGACCAGATTGGGCCTGAGTTTAGCCCCAGAGTCCTGCTGAACCTTCTGATAACAGTCAGTAATATAAAACTGTATCTTCTGCATGTTTTCAACCACACAGTGAATGGTTTTATCAGTTAAAAGAACATTATGCAGCAGAGTTTTGCCCTGGGGCTGACATCTCACTGTTTTAGTCTCCATCCCTCGTGTGTATGAGCTCCTGACCTTCCCTGGCCTCACCTCTGATGTCACCCAGGGCCTCTGTGTTTCCTCAGCTCCAGATCTACATTTCCACTGCACAAATTAATGCTCTGCCAAAGTTTCAGAGGTGGCAAAACTATCAGGACTTTTTTTTTTCCATCAGAAGTGCTGCATCTGTCAGCCACATACGTGACCACGAGGGCACAAAATGCCTTGGACACACTCCTGGTGCCCTGGAAGCTGCAGTAACAGCCCCTTCAGGGAATGCCCATCACGGAGCTAACAGGCTGGAAAAGCTGTCATGGAGTTGCCTTTAGTGCACTTATGAGCTTAACTATGAATTGGAGCAGATGAAAAAAGGTGAGCTTTAATGACAGGTTAAACCTCGCAGGGAATTTTCTCCATGACCTTATGCTGAGGGAACAAAAAAAAAGAAAAAAAGCTCTAGGTGACATTTTGGAAAAGACAGAATCTTTAATTAACGACCACATGCTATTGTTAGAAGAAAATAGTCAGAGTTCTGTAAAAATGAGATTATGAAATTAATTCACAGACCTTGTGAATCCCACTGGTGTCAAAGAGAATTGGCAAGACCTGTGGTTTGTCCCTGACCTGTCGAAAGCTTGATCTTTCCCAGCAGGAGCTGCAAAGTACCTTGGTAAAGTAGTAATTGTGGTGAAAAGCACAGGTGAGACCTGTGTAAGATACTTCTGGTTGCAGGAGCCCCAAGCTGTTTGTGCACAGCAGATATTCCAATGGAATGTTAACAGCTCTCCCATGTTACAGGGGTTTCCAGGAATTTTCCAGTCATTTGCTGTGACAGGTGAGAAATGCAACAGCTCCCATGCATGAAGCTGAGAGGGCTTAACACATGTATGTATTATAATGGGTACAAACTGAAAAAGGGGAAATTTAGGTGAGATGTTACAGAAGAAATTGTTCCCTGGGAGGGTGGGGAGGCCCTGGCACAGGTTGCCCAGAGAAGCTGTGGCTGCCCCATCCCTGGAAGTGTCCAAGGCCAGGTTGGACAGGGCTTGGAGCAACCTGGGCTAGTGGAAGGTGTCCCTGCCCATGGCAGGGGGTTTGGAATGAGATGAGCTCTAAGGTCCCTTCCAACCCCAGGACAAGTAAATTCAGCACCAGCCATTGTGCTGGAAAACCACCGGGAATCAGGGGATGTGCAAGGGAGCAGGGGAGGTGAACAGGAGTGGAAGAACTGCAGATATAACCCCAGTTACTGTGCAAGAAGAGGAATGAAGGACATGAAACCCCAAGAGAGCAGATTTCATTGGCTTCAGTGTCCACGGAGCATTTTGTGTTCCCTTGAAATGACACAGGTTTTGTCCCTGTCCATGTTGGGGGGGCGGAATGAGATGAACTTTCAGGTCCCTCTCCACCCAAAACACCCTAGGATTCTATGGATATGAATACACAGGTGTACAGAAATATAGATTATTACCTCAAGAAACAGCATCTACTGAAGCTTGGGCAAGGCTCTTGTAGATGAGCTCAGTTCTGAGTTTCCAGAATCTCCTGCAACTCCAGTTAGTCCCTTAGGAATACCTGCATCCCACTGGACTCTTCCACTGAGGAGCAGTGACTTTATGTGGCACAGAGGAGCCAACTGCACCCCTTGGCCTTCCACAAGCTCCAGAAGATGTGGAAATAGTTGCCCTCCTTGTTTTACTGCTGTGCCAGATGGTCGTGTTAGGGGATCGATCTGCTTGTGAAATTAGGGGATGTGGTGCAATAATGAAAAGTGTCGAGATGTTTCCCATCTCAAGATCAATATTTTGATGGGTTTTAAAATAAATTTGTCGAAAATGATGCTGTGATTGAAGAAAGTCTTTGTAGAAGTGTTATATTTCACAGTGACAAATCTGCAAAGCCTCAAACCATGCTATTCCTGAAAAGACAGAGATTTATTCTGGAGAAAGCATCTTGGAAATCAGAATATTGGACAAGCTGATACCCTTTTTCAGTTTCAAAATAGAGAGGTTATTCAGAAAGGAGTTTCTCATTGGTGTTTTTGTTCAGAGGTTCAGAACCCCAACCAGGAGACACATCGAAAGCCCCAGAAATAAAGAGTTCCTGGGGGTTATTTGGGGATTCTGTTACAAAGCAAAGGGGCTCAGTGCAAATATGAGGAAAGAATATGCCACAGCTTCCAGCCTGCTTCCATTTCCATATTGATTTGGACTGTACTGTAATTAGCAGCTCACAGGTTATTGTATGTGGTGGTTCCACGCTGTCAGACATTCCCTCCGGGCTTGTCCTCGCAGAAAACATCATTAAATTTGCAATTTGCCTCAGTGCCTGCTGCATTCCCCATCCAAACCTTCATGTCACATTCCTTCAGCTGCACAGAGTTACCTAAATGCAGCACAGAGCACAGTTCTGTCCTTCCTTACCCTGTTTTATTTATTCCCTTTGGGTTTCCTGCCTTTAACAGTTGTTCTGGGTTTCCACTTCAGGTGAATCCTCCCAAAGGGCACCGGTACCTCAGGTCTTCCCCTTACAGCCTAAACTGCTTTACTGAGCCTCTTGGATTTAAGCATTTGCAGAAAATGTCACCCTTAAATTAACCTGAACTCCAAAGTGGAGCTGCAGGTGTGTAACCCACGTTGTTAGTGCAGCATCTGCATTACAGGAATTACAATCGGTGTCATGAGGGGCAAGGAGAGGAAGGAAAGGGGCACTTCCACCTTGTCGGGTAGCAAAGGTTTCCCATCTCAAACTATTAAATGTAACAGTGTGGAAAAAAGAAGAGGAGATTATTTGACATTCCTCTGTATCTCAGGAAACTGCTAAAGATTCATGAATATTTCAAAGAGCCCTGGCTTTTCAGAAAGGTGCCTTAAATCTCTTTGGTGTGTGACAGATGTGGTGTTTTTCATACCAGGTACAGCATCACAGCTGCACAGATTAAGCTGTACCATGAATTTATTCTGTTTTAAGCATCAGGGGGAAAAATAAAAATAACTTTTTTTTCTTTTTTTTCCCCTATGGGACAATTCCCCACCCTGCTCAGTCGGTTCATGTGAACACAGAACTATTTTCACACACTACTAATTCTTTTGGAAATCAACATTTTCTAAGTCAGCTGCAGTCCCACAGCACTTGCTCGTCCTGCATTGGCTCTTCCTCTGTTCCCAGGCAGCTGCACTTTGCTGTAGTGCCTTCTGTAGAAAGCACCATTATCTCAAGTAAAATTACAGAGGCAGCTTCCAGTTTTGACAAGTTTTGTTTCCTTGCCTTCATAAAGTGGCATTTTTCCTTCTGCTGGTGCCGCCTTGGGATAATTTTGCCCAGAACCAAAGCAGCTGCCCCCAGGTCTCATTCCAGGGAACCCTGCAGAAGTTCCCTGCCCGTTTCTGTTGACACACAAACCCCATCTGGTGTGAGCAGTGGGGTTTGTAACCTCCCCACTGCCTCAGAAAGCCCCAGAGTTCATCGAATGTGAGCAGGGAAAACACAGAGAAACAAGGAAACAAAGCTTCAGAATTCCAGGAAGGCCTTGGTTTGTTCTGGATAAGGAGGTAAAGGCCATTCCCATTTAGATTACCAGGCCCACATTCAATAACTCTGCAAGGCAAGACATACATTTAACTGTCAGAGACAGCAAATGGTAAACCTGGAGTGAATTTTCCCCATTCCTCACAAGATTTGGGCCCATTTGCGTTTCACCTCTTGTGAAGCATCACTGCAAATGGATTGCTACATCATCCCTTTTTATACAAACCATTTACAATGTTCTCCAAAAATACCAGATTGCTCCTTTCCTCACTCTCACCAACAGGCAGCAAACACACTGACAGCCAAAGTAATGCAATACCTAATAAGAGGATTAAGTAGAGAGGAATTCTAGTTAATATTGTATTAGCAATGGCTGATACCTTCCCTGCCCATTCAACTCCCTCACAGGATACAATGTCCACGTTTGTAAGGGAAGCTTATTGACATCTGATCAGTCAATAAATCTGTTCTTGTTTTTTAATGACCCCAAGAGCTGGTTCCACGTGCTCACATCATCTTACCAACAATTTACCCTCATAAATTAATAACTGCCTTTAGGGCCATTTAAACTCTAGAACCTGTTTTAGCTCCTTTGCAGTAGTTTTCATCTAATTGCGAATCAAGACTTGGGGCAGAGCAGGATTTAACCTCACCAGCCCCAACAGAGCTTTGTGGAACCAATGACAGGGAGGCAGAGACATGAGGCTTCTCCTGTGCACAAGAAATCCAACACCTACAAAGAGCAGGAAAACCCCTCACAAATAATCTGGGAGTCAGGACACCAAATTGTTGTCCAGAGGAGGCCACCAAGGTAATCAGGGGGATGGAGCACCTCTGCTGTGAGGAAGGACTGAGAAAATTGGGATTGCTCAGCCTGGAGAAGCAAAGTCTTGGTGTGACCTAATTGTGCCCTTCCAGTACTGGAAGGAGCTACAAGAAGGATGCAGAGACTATTTACAAGGGCCTGGAGTGACAGGACAAGGGGGAACAGATCCAAACTAAAACATTGTAGGGTTAGATGGGATATTAAGAAAAATTCTTCCCTGTGAGGATGGGGAGGCCCTGGCACAGGGTGCCCAGAGAAGCTGTGGCTGCCCCATCCCTGGAAGTGTCCAAGGCCAGGTTGGACAGGGCTTGGAGCAACCTGGGCTGGTGGAAGGTGTCTTTGCCCCATGGCAGGGGGGAGGGAATGACATGATCTTTAAGGTCTCTTCCAACCCTGGCCATTGTATGATTTGGAATAAATGGGTTTGAGTCCAAGTGCTGAATCCTGCATGTGACATTTGCAATTGGTTTCCCTTCTGTGCCCGAGTTCTCTGCCAGTGTAAACAGGGGGGGTGGCACTTTGTTATCATACAAGGACCTGATCAATAAGAATGTATTAAAGATTCATACACAAGTGTATTAAAGCATCCATGCCATGATAATGTCTCCCATTTAAATACTATAAAAAGCTCAGTGGGCTCTTCACTGAGCCATTAAGTGAGTGATAGGCAAATTGGAAATGTCCAAGAGAAAGGGAGCAGAATTACACTCTGCTATGAAACACCAGGCAGCTCCCATAAAAATCAATGGGACTGCACAGCAGTAAATTGCTGGGGAGATGAGCTTTATTTCATGGCTCATAAGTGAGCATGAATCTCTAACAACCTGTCAGCCCTGACAGCTGTGCCTCTGCAAGAAACTGGCTTCTCCAGGGCTGCCTCATCCCCTGGACCTGCTGCTCTCCCACCACACCCACGGGCTGGGGAATCAGCAGGGACAAGGACATCCCAATATGGTGCTTGATATATGGGAAGGTGGCAGGAAGCTTCTCAGGGCTCATCCCACCAAAACCTGCAGCGACTGACTGAGCTGTGCAAACACCTCCCTAAACTGTGGGGTTTTATTTTTGTGTGTTCTGCTCTCTGCCTAAGGATCTTCTGCTTCAAGCAGACAAGTTATTCACTAATAACATTATCATTGCACTTTAAAGGAGGCCCTGAGAGAGAAAGCAGCCTGCCTGAAAACTAACAGAGAAATCTCTGACAAGGGTACACAAGGAAACGGGAGCAGGGCTCCCACATGCCTTGAGATTCTGTCCTCACCCAGGGCCTAACCAGAGCAGGAAGCTGCAGTGTTGCTACTTGGGTTCATGGCAGGAAAATTGGTAACACATGGGAGTCATCAAACCAGATTGGCAGCACCTGTGCTGCTACAAAATACACGACAAGAGGAGAAGACACAGATGTCAGATGTGGATTTTGGTGATTGTGCTGTGCTTGCTGAACTGGGATGGTTGAATTTGGGGGATATGCAGGTTGTCCTGCAAACAGGAGCAGCTCTGCTCCTCCCTTAGCTCAATGGAAGAAACTTTACGTCTCCTTGTATGCCAGAAACACTGCAAGGGACAATAAATTATCTCTTTTTGAAAAAATTCCCATCCAAATAACTTGTTTTGATGCTGGCTGGTCACTTGGGAGCACAGAGCCAGCTCCAGAGTCAACAAGAGCCAACAGGGGATCTACACAAATCAGCACTTTGTGGCCTTATCTAGAGATAAAGGTCTATGGGAACAATGGATAAAAAAAAAAAATCAAACAAATTACATAAATCCCTGAGGCCTTGGAAGAAAAAAACCAGACCCAGATTTAACCATTGCTCCCTACCTTTTATCTGACAGTGAAAAGCATGAACTCCTAAAACTCTGAGATGACAAACCAGCCTGAAGACAGAATATATTTTCCCTCAAGCCAAGTTCTTCACCTTATCCTCTCCCCAGACTCAGCACTTGCCTTCAGTTCCCCACCTCCTCACACAACCCATGCCAGGCAGGCACTTCCAGCTCTCTCTGCCTAATCTTTCAACTATTTTCTTTTTCCACAGTGTTTTTTTCCCCTTGCTGATTTCTTATTATCCTCCAAAAGGCTTTTGAATCTGTTTTCCCAACCCATCCAGCACAATAAATTAGCAGGAATTAAATTAGCTGTCAAAGGGCTAATAGACTTGTTCCTTCAGGGGCTAAATTAGTTATATCCAACTTTATCTGGGAGGGGGAAAGTATAAAAATGTATTCTTCCAACAGGTTTCAGCCCTCATTAGATACACTGGAGCCTATTTACAGCAGCCACTCAAGAGAGCACAAGAATCAGCTGCTCAGCACAGATGGCCTTGAACTAAAGGTCAGAGAAAAGAGCATAAAAACCATGGAAATACTTTAAAACTGTTTTGCAGACAGTGGTTGCTGGCTGGAGTTACCTTTCTGGATATATTTCCCTGTCTTTGAAATGCTTTCTCAGTGTTACTGAATGCAATTATATTTTACAAGAGATTTTTTGCTGTTTGGCTTTGCTGTGTGTTTTAAGTGGGATTTCTGGTATCTCTCAAGAAAGGAAAAAAAAATATTTGCTTCATTGTGAAAGGATTAGGAAGTATGGGCAGCTGAATTAGCTGAGATGTTGTGCAATATTAAAGCAGCATAGACTCAACGTTATACAATAAAAACTTAATAACAAAAGCCCTCAAAAACAAACTATGAGACTATTTTTCCTTGTATATCCTGATCCCCACTGGCAGCTGAGTGGATGAAAAAGATATCCTGGACACTGTTCCATCTAGGAAAAATGCTGGGTAAATACCTGTTGTGTAAAGCCCCTTTCTGTTTATCCACTGATATCTGAGCAAGGCTGAGTCTGTAATTACTGTGACTTTTCTGCCTAAATGCTGCTCTCAAATCCCAGCCTGGTGCTGCTCTTTGGGCAGTTATTACCAACACACTCATTAATGCAGAGGTTATATGAAGACAGATCCCTGGAATAACTGATACTGATCCTCAAACACCTGTGAGACCCATCAGTTTGTGCTGCAGTCTGGCCAAAGAAACCCTTTGGGTGCAGGATCTTACCTGGGTGAGGCTGGTCCAGAAGGGTCTGTTCCAAGCTGAACTATCCCAGGAGGTGACATCCATCAGGACCTTTCTACCCAAGCATTGGCACTGAGCTGTCTATCCTGACCACCACGATGTGTTCCAGCAACAAGACACACCTGGGAGGCAGGAAATCAGCCCCAGCTGGTTCTTTCCCTTTGGCAATGAAAAATGCTGCTTGGTCACAAGCACAAGTGCAAACAGGTGGCAACAGGGGCTCTTTGTTAGCACCCCCCCAAACCAAGGAGTGGAAACACTGGTAGGGCTTAATTTGGGGTGGAAATAAGTGGGGTGGAATTTAAATTTCAGCATTTTTTAGGGAAAAAAATAAATGGTTAAATGATGCACAACAGGAACAGTGTGTGACAGAGATGTGGGGTGGTCTGAGTGTGCTCAGCTCCAGGGTTGGGAGCTGAGTCTCTGCACAGAAACAGCATAGTGTGAGCCTAAAAAAAACCTTTAAAATGAACACCTAGTTGATTTTAAGAAGCACCATAACAAGGGGATTTTGTCCTCTTGGAAATATTATGAAGCAGAATTCTTTGAGGCCCCCGGGAAGTACTGAAGAATAATTTGCACAACCCAAAAAATTAGCACAAAGATGAAAAAAGGCACTTTAAAGCAAGACCTAAAGCCAGCTCCCTCAGGTGGGCTCTTTCAGGCATGCTGGGTACAACTTACAGAAAAACTCAACAGCCAAGAGACTCACAATGGCTTAAGGAAGAAAGAGCAGCTGATTATTATTGCCAAAAAGTTCAGTGTTTCTCTGTGAAATCTCTGTTTCTTTTGGCTGCAGTTCATTCCATTGAATAAAAACGTTTTTCTTTTTCTAATTCATTTGAACTTTTGGCACTTGCACTGCAGTTCATTGGCCAGCTTTTGGTGGCTGCCCTGCTCTCTGCAGTTCTTATTGTTGGATAGTTCAGGTCACAATATTTCACCCGAGCCAATATTAATGGCTGTGACTGTTCCCAGTGCTCACACAGACATCTATCAAATAGATAAACCCCTAATTCTGTGAATATCTCCTCTCCCAATCAATGGGTTTTGTTAAAACAGGATTATACAATGAAATGAATAGAAGGAGATTGTATAGTGAGGAGCTAGAATTAGTACTAAGGGAGCTGCAGAGCCCCATGGGTCAGGAATGAGCCACAGCCCAGCTGGTGACAGCAATCTTGCCCTTCACCTGCCTCCAGGAAAGGACAAGAGCTGAGCATATCTGGGAAACTATTCATCTTCTCTGAAACTTGCACCTTGGCTGTGCTGCAAAGAGCACACCATCATACAGCCCTCCAGCAAATTAAAGGATGTGTTTCCAAGTAAATTAGGAAAACAATTTGTTTCCAAGAAAGAGATGAATTGCAACTTAATTAAAACAACATAAGGAGGCTGGAGAAGGAAGGATGAATTCAGATCAGTCCTAAGGGAGCTGCACAGTCCTTGCAGCACGTTGAAAGACGACATCCAGGTGTCATACATCAGCAGCACAAGAATTTCCATCAGTCATTCCCAGGGGGGCACAGCTCTCCTCAGGCAGATGGTTTCACAAATACAAACCTTTTTACCACAGCATAAAGAAATCACTCACTGCAGAGTCAGCTTGTACTTAGAGACAAGAAGGGACAGAGATGGAATGGGAACACAGCAGCAGTCAGCTCCTGGGAGATGGGAAGTGGCAGCAGAGGGAAGAGGACGTGTCCCCAGCATGGCATGGAAGGCACCCCTGACCCCAGCCCAGCAGCCAAGGGGGTGTCTGAGCACACTGTCCATGCTGGAGGCAGGCAGTGCTCTTGGAAGGTGGATGAGGGCAAGGAGAGTGTTACCCTTCAGCAATGTAGACTCTTTCGAAGAACTTGGTTACCCACTGCTTTTCAATAGCGAAGAACATTCAATAATTAATAACCCAATTTTATGGCAGACAAAAAAAAAAAAAAAAGAGTAATAATCAGCTTTCCTTGTTCTGCACTTCTCCAGTGAGGAAAGGCTGAGAGAATTGTGTTTGTGGAAAAGCAAAGGCTTTCTTTTGGGGGCCTTCCAGTACCTTCCTGAAGGTACTGGAAAGAAGGCTGGAGAGAGACTGTGGACAAGGGCACATAGTGACAGGACAAAGGGGAATGGATTAAAACTAAAAGATAGTAGGGTTAGATGGAATATTGGGAAGAAATTCTTCCCTGTGAGGGTGGGGAGGCCCTGACACAGGTTGCCCAGAGATGCCCCATCCCTGTAGGTGTTCAAGGCAAGGTTGGACGGGGCTTGGAGCAACCTGGGCTAGTGGAAGGTGTCCCTGCCCATGGCAGGGGTTGGAACTGGATGAGCTTTCAGGAACCTTTGAACCAACACCATTCTTTGACTCTGTGATCTCCTTTAAATCTCATTGCAGCAAAATGACTCAAACATCACCAGTACATTCTTGCTGCTGGATGCACTTTAAATAAAATCAGCAAGGCTCCCCAGATATTACCTCATATTTCCCTGGGATCCCAAAGCCAGAGCATTAAAATAATGAAATAAAAAATTATGAGAGCAGAACCAGCTTCCTGATGGGAAAGAATAAATCACTGTCTGTTCCTTTCTCTTGTGACTGACCCAGGGCTCAGGTCTAAATAGCAAAGCCTCTGAGCGTGTTCCCAGGAGAGACTCAACCAGCTCCTAATTACATGTGCTAGAAGTGGGTGGTAACTTTACTAGGAGCTGGTAACTGAGCTGTCTGCCCACGGGACTGGAGCAATTTCCATCTCAGACTCACTTTCTAATGCTGGATTCTGGGAAGAGTGCCTAGTCCTCGAGTGCTTTTTGTTGTGATTTGAGCACTGCTGATTTGAATGCTCCTTGGGGTCTGATACTTTGGGAAAAGCCTGTTTTCCTTTCTCATTTCCAGTCACACAGGCCCCCAGCAGCCAGTGTCCAGCTGCTGTTGGGCTTGGACAGGTCAGCAAGGCTGGGTCAGTAAAGGTGCTCCCTCGGGCTTTGTTTCCTCCCTGCTTTAGCTCCCTCCCTTATTCCCAAGAACGTGGTGTTTTCTCATATATATATCCTGAGTGGGGAAGAATATACTGAATCCTTTGTGTTTATCCTTCCACTCCCAAACCCAACAGTGTTTTTTTAATATAGATTACTGTGTTATATTATATCTGGAGATAGAGAGCACCAGCCCCACTCCTCAGAAAGCTTCCCTGTTTTCTGTTCTTACCCTGCCTTTCCCCTGGCCCAGTGTGCCATGCTGTACAGCACACCACGTTGTGCTCTGCCTGTTTCAGAGCTCTGCTTGGCTTTGTGGCTGTGTGAAGCACATAATTTCTCTCTGGATCTGTAAAGGAGATCTCATTGCTGTGTGTTGTTGAGCTGTCCCTCTCGATTCTGTGCTGTGTTTGTGAAGGGGTTTGTTTCCAGTGCTGGGCTGGGTTGCACTGACTGGA
Organism: Pachyramphus minor; assembly: GCA_013397135.1. Lineage (NCBI taxonomy): Eukaryota > Metazoa > Chordata > Aves > Passeriformes > Tyrannidae > Pachyramphus > Pachyramphus minor. The sequence goes on along the minus strand of VYXB01009193.1, from coordinate 809,054 downwards.
TCTAGTTTTCAAACCCTGTGAGCATGTAAATACTGCTCTGCTTCCACGAATTTCAAGGATATTTCCTGAGGGTGACCATCAAGCTGATACCTCTTTGCAGTGCTCCATTGCCTTTTCCTGTCACAGCTGTGGAAAATACTCTGAGCCAGACACTGTCACACATTCAAAACCTTGTGATTCAGTTCATGCGGTATTTTGATCACCTGTTTTGACTGCTGGGCTGTGGGAGAGGTAAGGACAGTCCTAAGGGAGAGCCTGGAAGCTTTCCAGGCTGGTGATTTCTGTTGCCTGGATCCAGTGCAGATGTTATACAGAGCTGCTGTGACCTTTCTGCTGCTGAGCCGTGGCCTTGCAGAGCCCTACAGGGCTGAGCAGCCCTTCCTGCTCCCTGTGCAACTGAACCAAACTGCCCCTGCAGCCAACACACAGCAGAGAATTTATTGACTGCCTCTGGAATTAGGCAATTCTCCTAACTGTCTTCATTTTCCAGGACTCTGTCATTCTTTCCCTGCACCACTGGTGGCACAGCTATTTCTGTGCCAGCACGAGCTGCTTGGGAAAAAAAAAAGGCTAAAAATTGAACAGCAAATCAATCCAAGACAAGGACAGATACCTCTGAAAGATAATTGCAGGCAGATATCCTGGGGAGCCCTTACAAATCCCTTTCCAGCTTCCACAGCTCTTCCACTCCTCTTGTGGCTTTGCTCTGAGGAACCTCTATTAAGCCACAAGACATTGCTAAACAGTGCCAGCAATGAGTAAAAGGATTTCTTTCCTTTCCATGATTTACCTCCCCAGTGCCCTCCAGCCACACCAAACCCCAAAGCAAGAACTTTTAGCATTATTTTGCTTTATTCCTAAGGGTCAGAATGGTGGGGGTGGCTCTGCTTTTCCCACCTACAAAGCACATTAAAGAGCATAAGGACATTGGTGGGTTCTTTTATTTATTGAGGGTTTTTTTTCCTTTTCAGCCTGGATGTTCATCCCTGTGCCATTTCCCACAATGAACTTGGGGGCTGAACTTGGATACATTTTAAGTAAATGAGGTGGGAGTCAGTAAATGTGAGTTGTTGTCTACACAGAGCTCCCAGACAAGAAAGTCACCCAATATATTTAATACATTGAAGTCATGACACTCAGTACACACATTATGTGTTATTTACATATCCATTCCCATAGTTGCTTGAAGTCTGGGGTATCACAATTGCATTCAAAACTGTTACATTTCTGCTTCAATATTTCTTTGGTTAGAAAAAAAAACCCTCTAACTTCCATAAGTAGGATTTTTTGCCTGTTTTCAGCAAGGTGGTTGTAGCACAGTTGTGATCCCCCAGAAATTCAGTGCTAGAGTATAGTACACATCTTGTAAAAAACCCTGATATCTGGAGGTGAACAGTCCTCTGGCAGTTTTGGGATCCCATCCAGCATTTTCAGGTTTGGCAAACTGGAGAATACACTTGAAGAGAGACAAAAGAAAAACAGAAATTGAGAGAAACAACCTTGGGAAATGTTGAGAGCAAAATAGACACTGCCAAAAAACAAACAGTGGATTCAAAGACATTTAAAATGGATTTGTTTTGTTGGAAATCTTGATTTGTCATTTGTCATTTGCAGAATCTACCTGGTAAAGAGCTAATTAAAAATTCTCAGGTTTCCCTCTGTCGCACAAGTTTTATATCCTCAGACTCAGGGAAACACTTCAAGTATCTGTCTTCCAACACTGGCAGTGAAAGTAATACCAGAATAATACCAAATAATATCAGTATTTAATTGCCTTAAAACTGGCAGGAACAGGAGAAGAAACTCAATTAGTAATTATTAAAAAGTGCTTTTCTGCTTTCATTCTCCTGGACCCTTTGATATGCAAATAAAACATGAAATCCATATTTTAAGTTTATTTGTTGCTGATATCTGCTTCCCTACCTTTAGAAAGCACAAGCATCACCATCCCACTGCCAAGGGGATGCCTGGAAGACTAAAGGAACATCATACTGGAAACCCAGAAAGGTTTTCACTAAACACTTCCTTTTGAACTTCTGTCTGTTATTCCCATTCCAGGATGGGATGGGAAGGGATGTATCCCATCCTAGACACGCTGCAAGGTTTGTCTTGAAAATATCAGCAATGGCTTCTGTGGGTGGCTGACATGACTCTCTGTGTGCAGTGAGGAAAAACAAGCAACCACATGGATTCCTGCAGGCTGAGACTTAAAATAAATTATCTTCTCCTAAATTCTTTATCTTTGCATTTGAATTCCCATTTCCAATGTCTGAGGGAGCTCTGTTAAGTCCACGTTGCAAAACGACCTGCACAGAGTGGGGTGTTCAAGGCAGAGCATCTTCCACAGCGCTGCCAGGAACAGGAGAGACTCCAGAAAAATCAAATGAAGGGAACTCAATTTTCCCTTGCTTTTGCTCCCATCTTTCAAGACATCCTCCTGATTCCATCTCTGACATGTAATGCAATTTAGACTCCTTGCAGAACACACGAGGGATGCAATGAGACTGAAGAGAGTTTGAGTAATAGGTAGTTTCTATTAATAAAAGGAAATCTAATTTGTCTGCCCTACTCACTGTCTCTAAACTTGATCCATGGGCTTAGTTCAGTTCCAGAACTGCCAGTCATGTGATTAGAAAGCCTCCTAGGCAGCTTCTGAATATTTTGGGGCTTTTATCAGATACTGGCTCACCAGCCCATGGTTCTGCAGCATTTCGGATAGTTGAAACTAGGGGAAAATAAAAAGATTCTTCTAGGAAGCTTCTGATATTTGAGATCCTATTCCTTCTAAACCCTCTCAGAAACATTTCTTTGTGTTTATCAACTTTTGTCAGCTGTTAGACTTACAGTTGTCTGTATCTTTCTTGGAACTCACAGGGATTCCTCTTGAGAATGAGGGATTCGAGCGGAGTGTGTCTGAAATCTGATATTCCACTTAGTGTCATGATGTTATTTTCAGCCAGAGATAAGTGTTGAATCTGAGGGATCTTTGGCAGCTGTTTGAAGGATCTAAAGTGGTTTTTATTGACATTTAATTCTCTGCATCTGTAAAATACAAAGTGTATGCCATCACCATCACATCTGTGACAGAATATACCCATAAGCCAACACAGGGAGGGATTTCATACACAAGTTTTACATTTGTGCAGGAGTAAAGGGGTCATCATCTGATTTCCTCACTGAGTATTTTCAGCTTGGGATGACATGAACTCAGAATGACAATATACTGATGGATTCTCAATACAATACTCCCCAAAAATAGCGTATTTGGCAGTTCTCAAGAGCCTGCCCCAGCTATTACTTAAGTAAGTAATAATTTTGATTTCTATGATATTGGATGAAAATAGAAATAGGACATTTTGTCTACCTTGGCAACCTTATGGCACTGAGGTCTGTCAAAGAATTGTCCACCAACCAAAGCTTTTCCACCCGAATTAATCTTCGGAGAATCCTCTTGAAGTTTTCCACCTGGTAAAGATCACCCAGGTCCTGGAATGAAAGGTTCAGCTCCTGGGAAGGGAAAAATATGATAAATCACTCACTTTTTTTCTTTTTCTCTTGCTTTCTAATAACTATTCATTAAATATTTTAATGCCAGAATTAGTTAAAAGGTGGATCTATTTTAAGATGCCGCTCTCATAACAACTGGTGGTGCCAGTTGCCAAATTCACCTCAGAGCCATAGTGAGGGACTCCATGATTCTTTGAAGCAATGAAAGAAATCATCCTTTAAGCAGGAATTTTACTGTCCCACTCCTTGAGTGGGGAGGCCAGAGTGTGTGCACTGGGTGGGGAAAGCAGGACTAAGTGGTTGTGGCTTATTGGTTTGGCTTCTAAACTCCTCTGGAACAAAAGTGTTTGTGTATCAGCCAGATATTAATATTGATAGAATCACCGTGGAATGGTCTGGGTTGGAAGGGACCTTAAAGATCATCCAGTTCCAACTCTAGTGGGACACCTCCCACTAGATCAGGTTGCTCAAATCAAACCCTGTCACAACACAGGATTTTTATCTTTCGGGTCACAACCTAAACAACATTATTTTTCAGTCCTTCTTCCCTTGTAAAACCCTTCTGGTTTACAATGTCACGGTGCCAACCTGAGCTTTAAACCTGCTCACTGCAGGGAGCAGCCAACACGTTATTATTTGGCTTATTTACAACCAGAGTACAAAATGTTAATGAGAAAGTTTTACAGCACAGTTTTCCCAGTTCTCTTGCAGCCTCTTTTCCCATTTCTCTGTGTCAGTTACTTGTTTTCTTTTTTTCAAAGTATGTTCTTCTCTTCTGAAAAACAGCTCTTCTTCTGAGGGCCCTGGTCAGAGAAAAAGATTTACAACAGTGGATGTGATACGGAACTGGCACTTAGTTACCTGCTGAAAGATTATATTTGTGGCTGGGAAGAGATCTGTAATGAAGAAATATATATAATATTATAGGTGAGTAGGTTTCCAGGCACCTAAGATATAAATTAATGTGAAGATTTTTCTACCATTTCCTGGCCCATAATTCAAGAAGCAATCTGAGGTCCCAATGATTTGGTACGTGGTTGGTAAATGACAGCTCTTTTACAGGTCAGAATAAAATAAAGCTGTTTCTAAATGGATGTTCAAAAGGATCTGAGCTCTAAAATCCTGTTTCTATAAGTTCCTTCACATGCTCTGAGTTGGACTTTAATTGTTCTGAGAAAGGAAGATGTTTGCAACTTCCACTGACAACTGCAAAGGGGTCAATGACTGTACTCCAAATCTCATTTGTATTAAGAATGACACACCCTGAACACTTCATTTCTTAAGGTTTGCTGAAATGTCTAGAGCTATGGACATCTTCAAATTCCTAACTAAAGCAAGGACAGGGTGGAAATTTTCCACTGTTTAGTCCCAAAGAGGCAAATACTGGATTTTGAAATCCATCTTTCAATTTCTAATCTCGAGTGTGTCTGTAGATTGTAATGGAGCCAATTCAGCCTTAAAACACAATATTTTTGCCACTATTTGCAGGACTGGATTTCCCTCTTGAGTTCTTGTTTGGCATATGGCTGCTGCATTCTGAGCAACATTTAAATGTTGATGAACTTTTGAGAGAAGTAATCAACACCATATTAGTACTAAATATTTTTTAATTTACTGTTCTGGCAGTTGTTTCCCATTTTTGAAATGACAAAGGATAATTTTTAAGTGATTAAAAAAAAAGCAAATACGTACAATATGGGATAAAATCCTACCCCTTTTCAAGAGAATGGTTTCATGATTTCAGGTCATAACATGTAGGTTTTGAGTAGATAGAGTTAAGGCTTAAACGTGAATGTGTCTTTTTGATGTTCACCTTCTCTCACTCGGGGACAACGGAGCTGATTTCCTCGAACATCATGTTCCTCTATGTCACACCAGCCAAGGTGCTTGAAGGAGTCAGAAGGAAGCTTAAAAAAATAAAGCAAAATAAAGACATGAAAGAATCAGTAAATTGTATTTCCTCATGTTTTTTTGCCTTATTGCAGTAGAAGTCTTTCCAGTTAGAGCCATGTTCAGAAGCTGGTAAATGCTGTGGGAATTCAAAATTAAGTGTGAAATTAAGTTTGCCACAGCTCATTCTGGTTTACTTCTACAAATTTACTTCTACAAATATTGGAGAAGCCTTTCCAGGGCTTGTTATCCCCTTGCCCATCACCTCCAGTTTGGTGCACAGTGCTCAGAGGCCGAGTCAAACCCCTTTCCTCAGCTGACACCACAGCACAGGGTCTTATTTATAATCTGCCCCAGCTTCGGAAGATAAGAAGAGGTGACAGGATCAGCCCCAAAGCTGAGGAAGAGATTTCTGCCTGAGCTATTCTTCATCATGTCTCTCTTCTATAAACCTGTACTCAGACTGGTAAAGCCAAACACTTACTGGGGAAGGCAGCCCAGAGTCACAGCTCTGCCTGATGGTTCCTCTGTCTCGTGACAAACCCAGTGGAACTGGGTGTGTGTGTCTCAGGATGGAGCAGCAGGATGGGTTGGATTTACAGAACTTTTCACTGCTTGTGGTCACACCTGAGGAACTGAGAGAGATGTTAAACCAGTATTGATTCTGTTCAGAGAAATGCAAATTGTTTTATAATTACAGAGAATACTGAGTAGCCCGGGGTAGGACTTGGCACCAGGCAACAGCCACATGGTCCTGAGGTCAAACTATAGACAATCCCCTCACCTCTCACCTGAGCAGTGTTCACACACAGGGAGGCTTTCAGACTTGAGTCCAAACATCAGAATGAGGAATTTACTGACAGCTTGATAGAAAAATTCAGGAGAAAATGAAGGACTGAACTTGTTCAGCAGCGTGATGTGTCCCCTGTACAGCCCTGCTTTGATGGATCCAGGTTGGATGAAAAGATACCTCAATTATTTATTTTAATCCCTTGTATATGTATTTTAATTTGGTATTTTACTAATATTATATTAGTATATTTATTTTAATCTCTTGAATATGTTTTAGGGGAATTTCAAGGATCCAGAGAAAAGCTGAACTTAGTTCAATGGAGTCTTCAAATCATAGAATCATTAAGGTTGGAAAAGATCATCAAGCCCAACCTTCAACCTGAAATGATGTGTTTTTGTGCTTTGCTACTCCATTGCCTAAGAACACTTCCAAAAGCCCATTTTATATACCCTAAATGATGATATTCCTCCATTTGTGCTTCAGAGGGACTGAAGAATTTGCAGACTGGCAGCTTTTACCATGGAATCCTTGAAAAAAAATGATTTAATTGAGTAAGTGTGTGCACACAGCTCTGTAATTTGACTTTCACTGTACAGGCTGGGTGAGCTCTTGCCAGAAAGTATCAGCTGTCAGTGAGTATTGTTAGAACAACTCTAGTCAGGAAGGGAGATTAAAATGCAGCTTTGAAATGGTTTGGGGAGCAAGGCAAAGAAAGTTTCCTACTGAATGTAACAGACAAACTGAACAGAACATCAGTTAAAAGGTGCAATCACAGGTTATTGAAGAGACTTGTGCTGTTGACCTTACAATGATTGTGTTGTCTTTTTTAAGCACCAGCAAAGCCCAGTATTCCATCCTTGCTCCTTTGGCCCAGAAGTGCTCCCAGGCTCTGACTCACAGATCTCCTCCTCCCTTCATGTTTTTTGGTGGTTTTTAATGGGATCAAACCAGCCCCAATAAACCATAGGTGACTTCAGGGAAGGTGAATGAGCTCAGCATTTCAGAAATTAACAGCTATTTACTGTTTTTAGGAGTCATCTCGAGGCAAATAGACCATTTTCATGTGTGTGTGTGTTACAGAGCACACACAGCAGCCCTGTGAAAAGGGGGGTTTATATTAAAAAAAAAAAACAAACCAGGAAATAAAAAAGTGCTGGGAATCCTTATTTAGCCCTATCTTGGTATTTGCTCTGCTTCTGCTTCCTTGTATGTTAAATGAGGTCATACCAAAGAAATATGGAGAAATTCTTTTATATTTAAGAAAAAGGTCTGTTATTTTTCTCAGTTTGGAAGTGATTTTTTAGGATGTATTCAAGTGACTATTTATAACTGCAAGACACTTCAAAACCTACCTTCCTCTCAGCCAGATACCTCCTCCTCTGCTGAGACAGGAATATGCACTCCCAGTGCCTTGAAATGTGGGATAAAACATTTTAGCTGAACCATTTAACATGGTACCTGTTCTGATCTCCTGGCAGAAACCCACTCACAAAATTCTGTATCATGATAGAAAATAAAACATAAAAGTCTAGAATCAATATGTGACAGATACAGCTTCTCCAGTCAGGTGGGGAGTGAGATTTCCATGGGAAAGAGTGACAGAAGGAAATATTTTTCATCTCAAAACTCCCTGAGTTTGATAAGCACCAGCTGGACCCCAACATTATGTCACAGGGGATTTTTCTGGAGGAGCAAGTGCCACACTGCTTTTCTCTCCCTTCTTTTGTTTTCCTTCCTATTTTGCTGCAAAATTGATGCAAGAGAAATGGCAATGAACGAGGCAGGATGCAATTCCAAGCAATTACAGATCACACAATACATGAAAGGAACAAAATTTCCTGCCTTGGAAGGCAGGATATGAATCTCCAATGACACCTCTGGGAGCTGCACACTAGATTATGTCAAGCATTAAGGGAAAAAATATTAGATTCATGATGTCTGTCCAGGCTGAGTCATTTCCTCTCACTTTGCCTGCAGTGAGAACGTGGTGGTTATCATAAATCATGGACCTAAATTCTTATGAGAGAAGAATTAATTTCACTAATGGAAACGCTCTGTGGCAGCAGCATTCCTCCAGTCTCTCTCTTTTTGGGGTGGGGCAGCAGTATCTGTGATGTATTTTAAGTAGAGATACTTGACCATATTTTAGGAATTCTATAAAAGAAGACCTGAAAGGAAAGTTAAAATGATAATGGGATAAAAAAACCCCTGTATGTAACCAACTTCTAATTTCTGAGGGTGGCCCTCTGTCTAGTTCCTACCACAGCTACAGCTTTGCCACTGATATCAAAGCCAGGTACTCCAGCCAAAATCAAACATCTAAACCTTCCATCTGGTTCAAGTATGACTTCCCCCCCTAAGTGGAGCTGCCAGGCTGGAAATTCAGGCTTAGAAAATTTTTTGTCTCTCTCTCCAGTGTGTGGAGATGAGTGGGAATGTCCAGATATTCACTTACTCAACCCAGCCTCGATGCTTTCCATTTTCAGCTGGAATGACTCACCATCCACAGGATCCCACAGGCTTCCCTGAGTGTAAACACAACTCCAGGGCATCTAAAGTTTGATGAAGAGGATCCCACCTTAAGTGCCCACAGGATGTTTTGAAATAGAAGGACTTCTGATCCTTTCAAAAAAAGCTCAGGGGAAACTTTCTGTTCCATGTAGCAGCATTGAAATATATAAACCAGCCATTCCATCTAAATAATTAAACAAACAAACACAAATTTGTACTAAACAAGTCTTAAGCAGCACCTTGAAGCCTGGAGCTGACTGGAGGTAAGCGAAAAGTACTCATGATTAACCCCATGTATTTTATGTATTCTCCTCAGTGGAAGCCCCAGTGGGGAATTAAGGGGCTGAAATGTTTTGCAAACTGGCAAGAAATGAGGGCAGAACAGCTACTGCATTTTTCACAACATGACTGATGAGATATGAGGCCATATCTTGGCAAATCATGCACTGCCACAGAGCTCCCTGATCAAAGTCCCACTTTATCAAGACATCAGTGTCAGTTGTGAGACCATGAAATGCTTCTCCTCCCACTGACCACATTTTTACAGACTCCAAAATGCTCTAAGTTTCCTTAATGCAGTGCAAGTACATTTGAGGCCAGCTGACTTTATGGGTAGAATACATTAAAAGCCCATGAAATACTTTGAAGTGCTATAGCTGAGCTACTTCTGAAACTACACCGGGGAAAGATATTCTGAGGGAAAGACTGAGTGAAAAATTCCTACTGTGTGTATTTTAGACATTCAGCTGCTAAGAAAGGACTGTCAGACAAAAGACTCCTTTCTCCTGAAAAAATAGCAGCCTCGATAAACAAACATCTGAGACTCCACAGCACAGGTCCAGCTCTGCCACACAGAAAATGGAAAGCTCAGTGGAAAAGGAGAAAAGATAAAGAAGGTTATAAGAGAACTCTCGCAGCTGGGATTTGAAAGGCTTTTAGTCCCAGTGTTTTTAGTAGTTTTGGGGTCTGGTCCAGCTTCCCACAGTCTTATTCCCAGCTGCTTGTCATGAATCAGCAGCCTTGAGCAGGCTTAGCTTTCACTGAACGGTGTCTGCTTTCCCCATAGATCTGAAATGCTCTGGATAAAAGATCTGGGAACAAGTAGTAGGGCTGTTCATACTAATTCTTCACATATCCAGAGTCAGAGTTCCTATGGTGCTCCCTGCAGCTTCACATCCCACCAAATCACAGACCATATGTGATGGGAAGGTCCCTGCTCCCATCATTATGATCTCAGTGAAGTCTGGTCAGGTTGGTACCTCACAGCAAAGTGCTCCAAGTTCTCTCAGCCCTGCCACAGTGGAAGTGAAAAACGTGGACCATTCTAAAGGAACTGAACCAAACACGTTCTAAGATCATCTTTCAGAAAAAGAAAACCAAACAGAAGAAACTAAGAAAAGGGTGATAAATCCTCCCAAAGCAAAGAGTTCTTGTCACTAGGTCAGAGATGCTGATTTTGCAAAGGCTCCAAGAAGCTGGTTCTGGGTCTGCCTGAACCACTTGCACAAGTAGTTTTTTGCTCACAGGATACAAACACCCCGTTATTTGTGCTGTCCCAGCACAAGCCAAAATCCATCCACATAAATGAACTATGGGGTTAACTTACAAACACAAATCCTGTAGGTATTTAAAAGACATCAAACTCACAATTTGGGCTGTCCTTAGTTTCAAATGCACCCAATTTACTGCTCAGGAGCAGCTTTGCTTGTATGCAAACATTTATTATGAGAACTCTCTGAACTCAGAGTAGTAGAGGATGTGGACACAGTGTTCCCGTGCTCTATTACCTTTCAATTATTTTTATAGGAGTTTTATGAGACATTATGCAACATTTTGAAGCAGCTCTTTTGAGCATAATTTAGTGACAAACACACCTGTAAGTTATGGCTACCACGCACCCTTGCTGTTAGCTGTAGCATCAATTATCTTGCTTTATGCATCATAAAATCGCCCCCCACAAGACATAATTAACATAATTAAGTCCTATCACCATAAGTATACATACTTAGAATATTAACTAATATTTTCTTCGTGGATACAAATTCCACACCTCAATCCATGTGCCTTTCACACATTTTTTACAACAAATCAGACATTTCCGACGGGGCAGCTTTTGTCTTTCAGCAAAAAACATGGCACCAAGGAAAAAAAAAAAATAATCCCCCCTTTGAATTCCTGTTTTTGCTGCACAACAATCTCCACTAGCAACACAGGCTGGTACATTTTAAAAAGACACTCAATCCTGTAACACTATCTTTGTTGTCAAAGCATGTCAAGCTGTGCAATGACTACAGGAACGGCTCTGCTTTCACCCTCCTACCTTTCAGACATGTCTCGCTGGTGCACAAAATCCTCACATCTTGCATAAGGCTATTTGTCTACAGTCAAAGCTTATCTTCCCATCTCTGCCCCTGCATAGAGAGGGAGTTCTACAGCCTCTGGAGAGGGGTAACCTGCAAGGATCCTGGCTGGGGATCCTGGGTGGATTCACTGTCTCCAAGGAAACACTGTCACCTCGCAACGCAGTCACGTTAGGAGCTATTGTTACCAATCTCTTAAGTACATCAAACAAATTCCTGGGCTGATGGAGCTGGTATCAATGAACTGTCTTTCCAGAAGGTGCCTAAAGATAGGTTGGTGATACCTGTAGCAAGATATGTGATCATCCAGATGAATCTCTGGTCTGCTCACTTCGGCAGCTTCACTTTCCTGAATTGCATTCACACTTTTGCCCACTTGAAGTTAATATTTTCTTTGCCTAAAAGACTTCCTGCTTCATTAATGGCTTGTTAAATGCCTTATTAATTTATCAAAGAACTTTGGATGAAAAGGAACTACTTAAAGAGCCTCATGTTTTATGTAACATTCATGAAAGTTCTTCATGGGCACCTCTTCACTCTGTTGAGTGTTCCTGCCTTGTTTGAACGTGCTCAGCCATTTTAGAAACAACCCTCCAAGCTTCTTTCTTCGAGTTTGCAGCTGAGAATGAAAACAAGAGACTCTTCTCTTGGTGGGAACCAACAGGTCAGTTTTGTGTCTGTTTTTATGTTATATTCTCCTTAAAACATTGAAGCTGTAGGTTCTGAGAGCCAGCGCAGTGAAGCTGTTCCCTTTAAAATGTGTTTGATATGGTGTTTGTTTGGCTCACCCGGACAAAATGCAGATGCTGGAAGGGTGCCACTGATGGAATTGCAGCCCAGGGTTGTTCTGGGCACTGGTTAGTTCCTGCTGAAGCTTGCAGATGGCTTTTAAACTCCAGCAGTTGTTACGGGAACCAGGTTTTGGTGTAAGGTTATAATGGAGCACTCAATCACGCCCTATTGATCGGCATCTCCCACACCACGGGCACAGCTCCTGCCTCACTTGAGCTCCTGGGCTCTGCACTGAAAGAAAGAGGGATATATAAGTTAAAATCAATGTAGAAAAAAGTACATAATCTGCTCTGCCTGGGGATATTCATCTGGAAATACCATATAGTCAAACCCTCGACGGTTCTGACTTCCTACCTTTCAATTTTTACACAGAAGAATTATTCCTTATTCTCCCTTTCCCTCATATTTCCCTTTTTTCTTCTTCTTGGTTGTTACAAAGGCTGATCAATAAAAGATTTTTCTGTGCAGAAAGGCATATGCTTTCCCCAACAGTGACTGGAGGCTCCAAAACATTCCCTTAGATTTTCTGCTGGCAAACTTCGCTGCGCCGGTAAAGTAGAGAAGAATAATGGTTATTAGAAAATTTCAGCTCCTGTGCAAAGGTATTTTGTGGTTCCAAATGCTGAATTGACAGATGGTTATGTGAAATTTAACAAAGTAGTCATTCCACACAGGTTTCATTAAAATTTTATGTGGTAAGAGCTGAGTTTATTACGGGGTGGGGAGAGAATGGAGTATTAGGGATTCATCAGGTCACTTGAACGTATCCTTTCTCTGCCTGCTAAGAATAAAAAAAATTAATATCTAAATCAAACAAGACTGTAATTTGAGGCCTTTCTACTTACCATTTTTCCTCTCTGTACAAAATGAAAGGTATTGGTCCCCATCACAGTCTAATGGGCTTCAGATCTTCTATGGCAAATGCAATCCTCATAAAGCCCATGAAAAATTATCTCTGTGCTATTTCAGAGAAATGACATATTTTACATGGTGGCTGCCTTTCCATTATAAACACTATTTTTCAGATCTTTACAACCTGCCCATAAAAATGTGCTTCTGACAAGAAATTCAGCAGCATGCCCCAACTCTTCAAGAAAGAGTTTTTCCCTACTTTATCCAATTTTGACCAGTAATTTTGTCTCTGAAATGGGTGAGCAGGGCAAATGCAGGGTGGGCACCAGTCTCAACCACCTGTCTCTCACATCTACATTCGATCAGATGCTTCCCTGGATGTCCTACAGGGGCATGAAATATGTATGAACTGGCCAGAATAGGGCTCATCCTGAGGTCTGACTAATGACAGAAACAATTCCAATTATCCTGACTGCTGTAGGCCACAAGAGGCCCTGTTGTTCTGGGCACCACAGAGAGCCAGGAAAACAGAGTTTGCTCCAGAGAGTTTGTGCTTTAATTGAACAGAGCAGACAGACAAAGAGTAGGAAGAAAGGAAATAATATTATCCCGCCTCCTTTTATACAGAAATAACTGAAATGCTCAGACCATGAAATCCTGGCACTGTGGTAACAGCCAGCAAAAATTGTGTTCCTGTGACCAGGGTCAGCATTCACAGAGCCTGGCTCAGTTAAGACCAGACTAGATGAACAGTCTGGCTTTAAAGTCTGCGTTTAAACAGCTGAATTTCTCTGAGCTGACATTTCGTTAATCATCATTAAAGAACACTTAAAAATCATTTCTGTATGATAACATTTTTCTCACTCAGGGATGCAACAGCTTGTAAAAATTAGTTTGTTGGTGTAATTTCATGTTCTTTACATAAAATACTTAATTTACTTAGGTGATATCAAACCATTAATTAGAATCAGATCTATAAACTTAATAACATTTTAGCAGCAGCAGAGAGTTAATTTCTCTGTTGATCTTACCTGGTTTGACCATATCCAGGAATCCATGGATTGGAGTTGGATGAATCAGTTAGAGAGGGAATTTCTTTGACTATTTCTTTAGTATAATCTGGATGGGCAGTCACAGGAAGCACTGGAAAAGGAACACAATATTAAATGCACAGATGCTCATCTGTGCCTGGGCAGATAAGCAGGCAAAACTTGCACAAACCAACTGGACATTTTGTTGAGTTACCCAGGCAACACATTTCTTTTTGTCCTGCCCATTCAGGATTCCACTCAACTCTTCAGCTCCCACTGGGAGGACTTGGAGAGCACTCCCAGGGAAAAGCCAAGTACAACAGGGTAAAGCCTTGGAGAGAAGGAGAGCAGAGTTAGTGAAACTTTTCAGCAGGGTCACCAGACAAAAAGGAATCAACAACAAGCCGCATAAATTATTGAAGTGAAAACTATATATGTCTGGTTTTCTAAGGTGTTACAAACCCAGGGATTCCAAGGGGGTTGGAGGGGCTGTAACCAAGCAACAAGTATTGAAATTTGGTTCTCTCTTCTGGAAAAACAACAGGCTTGCAAGTCATATTGACAATGTCTGGCACTGAAAATTGAGCCTTTCCATGATTTTATAGTCTTTGGATCAAGCCATAAGAGGAGATGTTTATGGAATGGGGAACAGAATTTTTATTTGGTCTATTAGAGATTCATTTCAGTATCAAATCTGAATTTTCTAACCAAATGTAGGGTAACAATTTCTGGATGAGTTGGACTTTTCCTGGCACTATGGAAAGATCACGTACAAGTAATGTTTTGAGATTTATTTTGTTTTAGTTTCTTTCAAAAAAAATATTGGGCATAACTTCTCTTTTCTTGCATTTGGTGACTTGAAAGAGAAAACCAAATCGTATCCCAAGTGCAGTGAGTGGCAGGCAGCACCCCTGTGGATTGCCATGCAATAAGGATTTCTCCCATTCTACACCTCACTGAGATGTATTTTCCCTTTTACCTTAAAACGTGGTTTTTTACGTTGAATGAATTTATTGCATCCTAGTGCACAGATGCACATAAGGTCATGCTTAACCTTGTACTCTCTGAATTCAGCTGGAGCAGAATCCAACTTGTATGTGCACACAGAAAAATCCCAAAGGTACCTGCCAGGGATCTCTCCCACGAGATTGAACTGAGTGTTCCTTCACACAAGTCCTGGTTTAGAGCTCTCTGAAAGCCACAGACAAAGCCCCATCCATTTTAATGAGTTTGCTGCCAGTCTCCACTTGTCCAGGTGCCATTTCTGTCTAACCCTCAAAACTTAAAACACCTCATCCAAAGCTGCCAAAACAAACAAGATCAGGCATTTGATGGAGAACTCTGGTATGAGGTCAGTCTCATTTCCTCCATCCACATCCTTATTATGAATCTCATCTTTCATCTTTTCACGACTTAATTGTTAGCAATTCCCAATGGAATACAACATTCATTAAGTACTTCCTAATTTATCAAACAGGAGTTTCATCAGGTAATTTTAATCATATGAAAATCATTCTAAATTCATTTTGATGTACAATTTCCTGTTGGAGCCTTGTGAGCCTCCTTTTCCCCTGTGTTGTTGGAAGCAGCATCTCTGGTTATTCTCCTCTCTAACTTCCATCATTGCAGATGCTGCAGTATTTCCATAATTTTTTGCATTTATTTATGAAACTGCTGCCAACTGCTGAAGAGTTGTTTCCTCTTTTTGTGGAGGATTGATGACCTGAATTACATTGAAAAAATTGCTTCACTTCATCCATCAAAACCCTCCCTTCCCGAAACTCAGATCTTGCAAATATGGGAACACTTGGGAGTCACCAGAGCACTTCTTTATTAAAGTGGCTTTACCAAGTTGCCATATGTCAGATATTTGAGAGAAATAAGCATAATCTCTTTAAGTATGGAACAAGAAAACTACTCCATTGCTGGGCCAAGGTGGTAAAAATGACCCAGCTCTGAATAAGCTAAGAAAGGAGGGAAAGAACAGGAAAACACAGAAAAGCAGCAGAGTTGAATGATAAACATAATTCAGTTGTTTAAAATTCAGACATGCCTGTCCCCTTTCCAGTCAAAGAAGGAACTGAGAGCTCTGAACATGTATTTACAGGCAGAACTTGTTCCTGACATCTCTGATTTTTTTTATCCCTATTCTTTCCCCGACTCTTATTGCCAAAAAAAATTAGGTTCAAATGAATGCCTTGTTATTCACTGTCTGCAAGGATAATAAAGATGTTCTCTGGCTGAGAGCAGAAAGCAGGGCCTCCTGTGATCATGGGGAAAAGAAGAGAGAAGCATTATGAGAACAATCAACTGTTTTTATTAAAGGTGTTATGTTCATGCAGCTTTTGTCAGGAAATCCAAATAATTTGCTCCCACTTGCTTTCATTTGGAAAAAATGGCAGCCTTGTGTTACATAAAAAAAAGGAGAAAGAGCCTTGTTTCTCTCCAGTGCTTCTTTTATAGGAAGGAGACAGACACACTGTGGCTGTCCACAATTCCTGCATGTAAAGTTAGGAACAGGCACAGCTTGCCAAGAGAAATTAAATGTAATGAAAATGTTTCTGCTCCAAGTCAGAGACTGCATTTGCTGTATCACAGTCTGGGTGTTCTGAGAGCTACAGGATGTTCTCCTTGCAACAGTACTGGGGGCACTGGAGGATTCTTGGGACTGATTTCCCATTGTTTTGTCCCTCAGCTGAGGACTTGTACCTGCTGCTCAGCCTCACCAAATGGGGATTTCTGAGCAACAGGCATTTTGTATTGACAAGGCACAGCTATAAATATCTGTTTTAAACCAGGTCTCCTGACCTCAGTAGAGGAGGGATTCTGGACTCACATATATTCAAAACACAAAAAGACCTCAAAGTATCTCTACCTTCCCCTTACTCTCCACAACACTGTCTTTCCACCCAAGTTCTGGCACTGCAGGACCCCGAAGGTGCTGGTGGGACTTCCCAGAGCCCGTGTTTGTAATCCCTGGAGTGGGCAGTGCTCCAGCTGTATCCATCAGTCCTTCCTGCCACAGGATCACTTCCAATCAGGGTCCAGGGAAGGTGATCCACTGGCTGCAAATGGAATGACTTCATCCAGTGCCTCATTCTGTTTTAGCTGTTTTCATCCAAAATCCCCTCTGCAGACAGAGCTGGATTTTCAGAGGGTCATTCCCCACCTCACACTTTTGCATTACCAGAGATGAGGTGATATAAGCAGCAGCTTTTCTTTCAGAAAAAAGAAAACAAAACACAAAAAAAGCCCAAAACCTATACTATTGAGATCTATCCTGACCTTTGGAGTTCAAAGAGGCCCTAAGTCCAGTGCTGGCCTAAAGGGGTTATGAAGGTGCTGTTAAACTGCTTTATGCCACTGTATTCTCCAGTCACAGACCTGCAAGGCCCCTGAATAAAAACATGACCTACAGCATCTTTCAGCTGCTCCCCTTTGCTGCCAGCTCCATGCCATATTCCAGCAGCTGGGAAATAGGAATTTTCTCCTTGCCTTGCTCTGGGAGAAGAAGAGAGCCCTGTGTTCAGCAGGAAACGTGCTGATGTTGCTTCTTCAGGCAAACAAAACTCACTGAAAAGCAACAAGGTGTAACTCTCCTGATTGAGGCAGAATGTTTCTGCTGATACCTGTTCTTTAATGTCTTCTTTCAAACCTCATTTTTTTTGCAGTTGAGCTGTGAGACATGAGCAGCTGAGCTTCAGTGGTGTTCCTCCTCATTTTGCATGCTGCCTTCGCTGTTTTGGAGAGCTGCTGAATACAAAATGAAGCTGCAAGAGTGTGTTTGCTCTACAGCCAGCAAGGCATGAAGCACTCCTTTCCCCAGCTGTGGAGTACAGCCAGAATATTGCTCACAGTGTGGCTGGAGATGTGACTCAGTGTGTGACATTTAGTATTCCATTGTGTGACACCAGATGATTAATGCTCACAGCAAAACACGAGCTGGTTTAAATAAACAAAATTAAATGTATTTCTATGATTATAGAAATCATGTGTTATATCTCTGAGGGAACATCAGCTGCTGCTCCCAAATGCTTCAGATCTGTTGGCTTGTTTTTAAACGCTTTGATTGTTCACTGGATTTTCCTACTGCATAAATCCATTGGCACTTTGGCCCAACAAGGCCAGTCAGGGATTTGGCCTGGAGTTTGGGACACAGCAGGTTGCTGCACATCAGCCTCAATCTTGTTTCATGGTCAGCAATTTACAGCCTCATATTGTTCCAACTCAGCCTTAGAGAGGTATCACGAGATAGAAAAGGGCAGGACCTGAGCCTGGTGCCAAACCAGTGGGATTCTCCCAATCCTGTCACAAGGGCACCAGACCAACTGTACCTGCTGGTCACTCACCAGGAGGGTTGTCTTTTCTGTTCCAGCAGTGCTGTTCTCTGTGCTTGGGACACAGCCCAGTGTGTGGAGCAGAGCCCATTCTGAGTCTGGAGTGTGTTCTGAGACTGAGAACAGGAATAAATGCTGATTTTATACTTCTCTACCAACTGGGTTGGGCAAAAACGAGTCTTAACTGCTGTGTCTGAGCAGGGTTAGGTGGTGTTAGAGCAGCTGAAGGCACCAGCAGCATTATTGCCATGACACACAAAAGAACAACACTGTCACAGAGACCCCTGAGTTTATCAAACTCTCTTCAGGTGTGTGTGCTCAGCGAGAACACACCTGCAAAATTAATAATCCCCAAGCTCTACTAAAAAAAAAAAAAAAAGGCTTTTTACAGAAACTCTCTAAAAAATAAGCAGGGCTTTGCAGCACTGAAGGAGGTGGAAATGCAAAACACCCTTCCCACTTGAAACCCTTTCTCTGTGGAGTCATCAGGATGCATTTCCTGGGGAAACAGCAATGACTTTGATCTGCCTTTTCCTTGAATGCTGTTCAGATTATCATGCTTACCATGAAGGGTGCAAAATGGGCTGCCAGCTGGTTAATGGCCCTTCTGAAAAACAGCCTTCTCTGTTGCTTTTTGGAAGTCACTTGTCATGGAACTATCATAACACAATCTCTGTGCTCTTGTCGGCCATGGGAGGGAGCACATTTTAAGCAGGTGTTATCGAGGCTAAGAGAGCCTGAATTAACTTGTCTCAAAGTGCACTGCCAAT
The DNA here is from genome assembly GCA_013397135.1 of Pachyramphus minor. Taxonomy (NCBI): domain Eukaryota; kingdom Metazoa; phylum Chordata; class Aves; order Passeriformes; family Tyrannidae; genus Pachyramphus; species Pachyramphus minor. The sequence continues at coordinate 790,211 of VYXB01009193.1, read as the reverse complement.
AAATCTGCTAGAAAGTTGTTCTATCTACAAGATACAAGCCAAGTGATACAGAAGCAGCAGATCAGGAATGAGTTCTGCCAGCTCCTCTTGTGGGGGTTGTGGCTCCTTTTCAGGGTCCTCCCGGTGAGCTTTGCCACTGCCCCTCGTGTTAAACACTGATATCCCTTGATTTCCCCAGGGTTCTCTGCCTTCATCTGTCTCCTCCTATTAACTTTGTGAATCCCCTGTGCAATGGTTGGAGGCAGAGGAATTTGCTGCCATTGGTTTCAGGAGGCTGGAATTCATCATTTAACTCCAGGGACTGAGAGAGAAGAGCTTAGCCAAGCTGCTGACTGAGAAAGGGAGGGGGCAAACAATCTTTTTATTCCCTTGCAGGCATCCTGCACTAAGGAAAAGTCCTGCAGCCTCTAAACCAAGAGTCATAGAGTGGCTTCATTATTTTGTACTGCATTATCTTATGGTTTCATGCAGCAATAGGTTAGGTTTTGCTTACTTATAAGAGTAAAATAATAACAGGATTTGGGATTCTTGTAGTATAGTCACATTTAACGAGTGCATGTGCACAGACACCAAATAAAACTTTACAAATTCTCCATCTTGCATGCTTATAGTCTTCATCTATTTTTCTAGAAACACTGGGACTAGAAACCCATTTCATATTTTCAGGTAAGTGGAGTCAAGTAATTTTTGCAAATGGGGCAAAAATTGAGTTCTTACTAATCACACAAAATCACAGGCATTTCAGTTCCCACCCAGTTCTTTGAGCTCAGGCTTCAGGGCACAGCCTGAGAGAAATCTCACATGGTCCAAAACTGACTGCAACTAATGGCAATCCTTTTATGATGGACTGCAAAGGGATTTGGGACAGGCTCCAGGTGCCTCTGACTAAATGTAGCTTCTTCTGATGACGCTCTTTGCTATGGGTGTTTTGGGCACTGCATGATTGTTTGCTTGATTTAACCATTGAAGGTTATGGAATTAGACATCCCCTAATTTCTGCTCTGCCTATCTTGGTGGATCATCAGTGAAGAGGAAGAGCTGGTACCATGCTCAGCTTTTGTAAGGGCTTGATCCAAAGCTGTTTTACTCAGGATTCCAAGCTCTCTGTCCCACATATTATGATTCAAAAGCTCAGTAATTAAGAGGTCATCTCCTCAGAACACTGTGTTCCATATGTGTATACACACTGAACGTGGAATGACACTGGAAAATAAATCAATTAAAATCACTCGAGGTTACCTGGTTCAGCTTGAACCCCACAAAACTGCAGCAGGAAGAGTAGTTCTGAAACACTGGCATGATTCACAAATAACCTCTGAACAAAAAGCTGATGTGAGCTTATAAACTGGAGAAACCCACATTTACCAAGTCTATTGGCAATGACCAAAGCCTCAAATAAACAGGATTTTTGTGTCACACTGTTAGTGACCAGCGAGATTTGACATCTTCCTGACCATGGTCCTTACAGCTTTCAGGGCAAGATGGATTTCTTGATGTCTTTTATCTCTTATCATGTTCTGACATATTTTATTCACTCTGCTCAGGCAGTGCTATCACAGTTACCACCTGCAAGGATTCCAGCACGGGTTTAAAACACAACTCTTAACAAACACCTGTAAATAGAGCAAAAATATTAAACTGTGACTGGGTCTAAACTCTTTTGGTAGTAGAATACTTGAAGGAATGGCTGAAGCTCATCTTTTTCCAAGGGCAATTCCAATCCCTTAACAAGAACACTAAAGATGTGATTCAGACACAATCCAGACTTCCTCTGTATTTTTTTCCTCCCTTCCTAAAAGCACTTTTACACAAACACACAACTGTTTTTCTGTAGGAATTTTCCAGCAGTTTGTCCAAAAGATCACTCTTCCATTGGGAAGATGTGTGTTTATGATAAAGATAGTAGACCAACCTGTGATCAGTAGAACATGGGTCATCTCCAAACCATCAGTCCAGTTGTGATTCAGTGTGGCTGAAAAGATAAAAACCTCAGGCAGTGGGTAAATTCCTGAGCTGCAGGAACAATCTCAGTTCTTTCCTCAACCAGGTCCTAGCAGACCTGGAATTTTACAAGCACTGTCTGTATCTTGGATAATACATTTATCTTTCCCACCTTTCTCCACTGCTTGCCTGCCAGAGTGACTGAATAAGCCCGATATCCTTCATTACCTCACAGCCTTGACTATTGCACTGTGCTATTGTCTATAAACTGCAATTTCAACTGCATTTTTAGTACATTACTTTTGTCTGTCTTTTTTTATTCAGTTTGCCTACTGCCTGGAGCAACTGGTCCGTGATGGGTTTCTAACTAGTGCTGTAAAATGAAAAATATTCCTGTGGGTGTGGTTGTAAGGCAGTGTTATGTAAAAAGAATGTCATTTGAGAGCCCTGGAAGAGGGGGGTGATAGATCCATCGTGTTAATGAGTTACAAACTACCAACTGTGTGCACTGACAATGGTTCCTCATGTGTAACTTTGTTTTCCAGCCCTCATCCAGGGCCAGCTGGAAGCCACAGAATGTGGTGAACCAGTGAGCAGAGGTCCCAGCGAGCAGATGGAGTCTCCCTTCTGTCTGGACCCCTGTGACTGTGGCAGCTTGAGCCAAACCCCTTGGACACCACAGACAATTTTACAAACTAGATTAATCTCCAGTTTCTCATCACTTGTGCCAGTAGACAGCACAGCTCACAAGGGAAGTCAACTCAGTTCTTGCTGGCATTATCTGAGTTACCAAGGTCCTGTTTGCCTCCTCCCTGGCACTGGGTTTTGAAGCAGTATATCAATGACTTCAACCCTAGTTATTTCTCTCCTGTAGAGAAGAAATTATATGTCCCTTTGCAGCACTGACTCCAAAGTAACCCCAGCACAGCCCTGGGGCAGTTCATGGGGACAGGCTGGAAGAACAACCCATCGGTGTTATCCCCCCACACCCCAAGCACACAAAGGATCCTGCAGGCCAGGAGCTGGACAAGAACTCCCCTGGAGTGATGAACTTCATCCAGCAACCCATTATCAAAGATTCAGAGCAAAGTCTGCAACACCACGTATTTTGGGGTTTGTTCCCCCCCGTCCCCAAATATTAATCCCAGAACCTGGGTCTAACTGTGATCCAAACTCTTTGATTGTACAACATCTCCACATACTTAAATCCCACTTGGGCTGTTCAGCTTTCCCAGTATTCCCATAGGAATACTGTCAATAGGAAAGCCCTTCTTAGCTCCTTAGGATAGAGTGACATCTTGTGGTTTCTTCCTTTGTCCAGCATTGACAAATAAAAATTAGGAAAAAACCTTTGTCTAAGTTTGGTTGTGTTTGTTTCTGGTGTAACTCCACCATCTCATTTGTTTGAGGAATATCATGTTCTTGATTCTCAAACACTGGAACAACAGTTTACTTTGCCACCACCACTTTGCCAGAAAAGGGAGTGAAAATTAGTGCTTGGAACAGCAACAAAAACATTCTAATTCATACAACACGAATTCTTGTTTAAATGTAGAATCTACAAAAACTGGTGCTCAAAATCATTTACCAGTGGGATCTTACTAGTTAAATACATTATTAGTTAGACATATTAGTTAAATAAGTCAATCTCCAGCAGTAGCACCACTACTAAAAGGATTCTTAGGGAAAATACCCTTTCCAACTGCAGCTCTGGAAGGCATTCCCACCTGGACTCCAGGTGTGCAAGGAATTATCCTTCTCATGCTTCAACTCCAGCTGCACCACAGAAGGATCTCAGTAATCACTGCCACACCATGGGTCACTTACTCAGCACAGTTAGAGAAGTTACAGTGATTTATTTTCTGATTTAGCCTCCAATACAAAATAGAATTTTTCATTGTTTTTAAGACTACACAGCTGAACTCACACATGAGCTACTGCTGACAAACTCCCCTTACCAAAAAAAGATCTAAACAAAAAGACAAAATTATTTTGCTAGTTTTGTATTGAAAAAACAAAAGCATCTTTGAAAGCAACGTTATATGAAATGTAGAGTAAAACCCATAATGGAGAACCATTCATGCACCTCAATAAACTGGTAGCAATACTTAGGATATTATTCCTACTGAAAAGCAGTATTGTTTGAGAGCTGTTCTCATTGTGGTCTACAACTGACATATTTGCATAAGTTGGAAATAAATCAATTCATGTTGTTGAAACCCACATAATTCTCAATTTTCTAGAAACATAAAAGGGCTCTTTTGCATCTGTAAGGACCAGGAGAGCAGGGAGTGAAATCACCAGTGTTTGCATTTCTGTTCCTGCTGGTTTCCCTATGTGCCCACTCAGGCAGTTCTCAGAATTAGATGTGGAATGTTTAATTCCACATCATTCCAGCTGTACCCCTGCTCAATCCAGCTGCTGGGGAAGACTGTGCACTTGCCTGATATCCTCTATAAACACTCCTGCCTGGCAGCTGTCCTTCCAAAATTCCATAGCTTTAGTTCAAATCTATCTTCAGTCCTTCCCTTGGTAAGAAGCATCTACTGCTGCCAGGAACTGGTGCAAAGAAAACACAAAACTGGTCAGGAAGAACTTCTGGGGGACTCAAAATAAACATTGGCTTTCTTGTGTCTTTCCAAATCACATGAACACCACAAAAATTAGCCTGGAAAAAATGTCATGGCTTAAAAATCAGGCTCCCACAAGAGATCTTCAGCATCTGGGTCACCTTTACAGACATGAGGGGATGTTCACAGAACTACTTAAATATGAAGAATGAGCCCTTGTATAACCCCATCAAAGCTCATTTTACCTGCAATTGGTAAATTGGTGAATTTAGCCCCTGCTCATGGTGAGCAGCACTCCCTTTTTGCCCTCCCAAGCATAAGATTTGCAGTTACCCAGAACTAAAATTACAATTTTTGCTTAAATTTAAATGCAAAACAATCCCACCCAGCCTGACTATAATATAAGGGTAATAAGCAACAGCAACACACTAAGGAGCCCCATTTTTGAAACAGTTGAAGGAGGCAGGGCCAGAAATGTGTTCAATGCCCTTTCTCTGAGGGAGCACAACCAGCCTCCATGGAGAACATCCATCACATCCCAGATCTGCACCAGCAGGAGCAAAGACTGAACAATGTGTCAGATTTTGGAAGTCCTCCTTGCATGGATAACTTCGTGCACTGAAGTTCAGGCAATATGATTTGTTCCCACAGAATTCCAAAGATAAAACTCCTGTTGGCTGAGAAGAAGCCCACTTCTTATCCAAAGGTTTGTGTTTATGATCTGTTGCAGAGGAGCTGCTCCCTCCTTTTCCCCTGTTCTCTCTTACCTTTTCAATAACTCCTGTTCTTTTTGTACTTTGCACAACGAGGCAGGAAATAATTACATGGCTCTCTGGTGACAGTGGGTATTTCTCCTCCTCTTCTAAATGGAAATACCAACTAATTCTCCTGCTAATATTTACTTGTGCTACGTGTCATTCTCCTTTCTGTCAGTTTATTCTCAAGAAAAAGTTAAGAAATGAAAAGGATTAAGTTTTTCCTTTAGACATTTATTTATGAATAGAACATTTTTAGACACTTAAAATTAAGGTGTTTTGTTTTTGATTTTTTTTTTTTTTTGAGATAGAACATTCTAGATCCCTGAAGTGAGAGAGTGAAAAGCTCAGGCTGAAGTAGAACAACTACTCTGGGGGAGAAAAATATGTGCACACCAATGACTTTACTACTCAAGTATTTTACTTCAGTCACACACAGAGCTGTTCTGCACTGACAGGGCTCAAATATTCATGCCATCAACTTTTATTGTCATCAACACTTAGGGAGGGTCAGTGGCAGTCACATGCAGGAGCATCCAGAAAAGCAACATTTGAGAATCACGGGGGAGAGTTCACACAAAGTCTACCACAGTCAGAGAATAAAATCCACTCAGCTTAATTTGTTCCATTCCCCCCCTGATCAGCCAGCAGAGCACAGGCTGTTCACACTGCTCTGACAGGAACAGGATGAGAGCACATTGTCCACATGGAGCTCTTGGAAATCACCACCAAGGTTTGCCATTTGCATTATTCAGAGCTGCACATTCTGCTCCTGTCTCATTGATCAAGTCAGTCTTTGGACCGTAAAAAAAATTACAAATAATGGGTTTGCAGTTTTCTGCTTTACAATCCACTAGAACAAGAAACAGTTGTTGACATGTACACAACTTTATTTTAAGGACACAGCAATCACAACAACAGAAACAGAACCATTACTTTAATACTGTAAGCTTCCCTCTGGGAACTGACTTGCACACAGTTAGATCCGAAAGCGTTTGAAACAATATCTTGGGGGGAAACACAGCAAACCTTAAATATATTAACTTCAAACTTTATGTGCTTATCTCCTCTTTTTGGTAGCTGGTGGCAGTTAAAGCTTTTCAAAGTCATGGCCACTTGCATTCATTGCTTCGGGGTGCATCACCCTCCCCATGAATAACACGGTACCTGTGGGGAGAGGGGGAAGGGAGGAGGGGATGGAGAGACGTCAGAACCAAAATTAAATCTGAGGGTGTGAGATAATGAACACCAACAACAAGCTCTAGAGCACGTGGTGCATGACTTTTAGAGGAAGATACAGCAGAGGACTTGGTGGCCATGAAAGGCAATGGCTCCACAGCCCCGTCTGAACACAGTAACCAACCCTGAGCACTTGGGGTTGCCTCCAGAAGAAGGGTCACTGTCACAGACCTGTTTTCCAACAACTTTCTAACCTTAGATTTCCAGATTAGCAACAAGCTTTGAGGCTTTAACTACAGTTGCTGGCAATTCCTCTTTCTACATGCAACAGCAATGTCAAGAACTGCCCCACAGCGACCAGGTTCTGCTCTGTTCTGATTTGAAGTTTTCTTTTCGGGGAGATTTCTGGATGCTGAGCAGGAAAAAAGGACAGATATCCTCCTACAGATATATTTTTTTGCCCAATGTGTCTACAACAGCAAGGATACTCAATTTAGTTGGGTCAAAAAAACCCCTAAGAGTTGGTATCCTGCCTTGCTGGCCTCCTTTCAGTTGGGATGAAGTTAATTTTTTTCTTAGTAGCTGGTCCAGTGCTGTATTTTGCATTTTGTACAAGAATAAAGTCACACAAATGACTCTGCCCAGCTGGGCTGGAAGCATTACTGCAATCTAAATACACAAACAAATCTAAATAAACATTGCTACCTGTGGTGGGGATCACAAACACAGGCCCACACGACAGTCTGTGAGTGCACAGGAATGTTTTACATCCAGTCACAGGCACATCATTAAGACAAATCACAAATATGAAACTGAGGAATTACTTAATCACTGCCCATTTAGTTGGTGAGGGCTGTTCTCATCCCTCACCTGCCACAGAGCACTTGGAGAGCACAACAGAATTATTCATGGCTGTAATATCTGTCCATTATGCAAATCCTTTGGTACTGGCAACGTATTTCACTGGTCTTGCTACAGCCAAGCTCTGAGGGAATGCAGTGATTATGGATGTTCAGGGCAGTAACACTGTGTTCTCACAACAAAAATGGTGAATTTTTCTTCCCAGGGGTTCTTAATCACATCACTGTGAATGTTTTTTTTGGTCAGATTTCGATGTTTTATTTGGAGAAACACTCAGGGGGCACAGAAAAGGTGAGTTTCAATATTAGGTTTTTTAAAGGAAAATTAATAATTAAGGAAATGTCATAATAATTAATGAAAATTCATAACACAAGCCCCGTTCATTGATCAAAACATGCAATTTTCTTTTGAATACTTGATGATGTGCTGTGAAAAATTCAAGAGTCTGCAATATTCTCACCTGTTCTTCTGTTTCTGACCAAAAAGAAAAAGGGATGGTCAACTATAACTTGGGGATACAGCACTGCCATCCTGCTGATGGCAATCATTCCTAGAGGGAAAAGAACACAGGCAACTTGTTAAACAGCACTGCACCTTCTCCTGCTCCTCAGGAGACACTTGTGCAGCTCCTGGGCAGCCACTGCAGTCCCACACTCAACACCAAGAAATAGCAGGACAATATTAACTGAAAAAGGTAACCCTTAATAACCATGGAATGTGCCACAATTAAGTGGGCTGGTCCTGAAGCTTTTATATTGAGTTGATAAATAATGCAGAGGCTGAAAGTAAAATTAACAGAGAATCAGGCAGAATTTGACTCTTTGTTATTTTTATTTGGAGATGCACAGATTTCTCCAGGACACTATTATTAATTCCCAGTGTTTGATTTAATTTCACATTTTCCCTGTGCTGTTCATAAGGACTCCAGCATTGCCAGTAATCTCTGTCCATATTAATTCAACCCAGCCAGGGAAGTAATTCTTCCTTTCCTCAAAGACTGGCACAAGCAGAGGCAATTGGAAATCACCTGATGATCCATACTGGCAACTGAAGTGACTTCATTTCAGGAAAACCACATGATAATCATGTCAGCCAACCAACTACCCCCAGCATTACCAGGGGCCAGCAATGGTTTTGCATTCAGCACTTCCCATCTTGCATCTCTGAATACGAGATTCTTAAAATGCAATTGGCAACAACTCCCACCTCCTTCTAACCACTCTGGATCAAATGCCTCTGACCATCTCAATTAGCAGATAAAAATGCTGAAAGCTGAAGTTCCATAAAGAAAATATAGAAACTGCAGTCTGTGCTCTCCTGACAATCAGAAGAAAAATAAGGAAGGAGAGATTTTTCACAGGATGCTCAAAATCCTTCGTGAAACACATGTTGAAAAAAAAACCCCAACGCTTCATTTCCAGAATTCTCTTCTGAAAGCAGTACCTTGCTCTGCTGTGTCCCCATCCTATTTAGCTTTCCTGGCTGTACAGCAAGTCAGCTTTAAAAAATTAATTAACACAGAATAACCAGACATTTGATTTAGTTCTGCTTTTCAGTCAGGTACCTGAGGCAGCAGCAGCTTCTGATCCTTCCTCATTAACTTCTAGAAATGCCTTGTGAAATGCCTTTGCAAGGTAAAGTTCCTTGTTATCTGGAGAGGAAAAGGAAACACATTTCAAGTGGCTCAACAGTAAGATTGAGGTGTTTAAAAAAAACCCCAAACAATGCCAAAACCCCCAACACTATTATCCACTTTCTATACCAGGCAGGGAAGGATAAGACCTTTGTTGCATTAAAATACCTTCTGCCAATACCTTTAATAGCACCATTTACCTCTCTTAAATTTGTAATGCTCTCCTAAACCATGGATATTAAAACAGCTCAGGACTGCCTAGAGCACCACTATCCCAGAGAGGGTGAAAAACAATCCTTGAAAATAGGATTTTAAATACAACTATTGGAAAAAAGGATTATGACATTATATAGCAAATACTCAGACATAAAGAGTTTTATTTCTGTGCAATACAGACTGTCTGTACAATACAGACTTTCTCCAGGAAAATTAGGTCTTTTCTTTCTTCTTCCATTATATTTTGAAGAAGTTGAACATCAGTATTTATTGCCAAACCCACTGTGGAACTTGGTTTTTTTTAGTCTTGTTTGTTTTCCATCCTTCTTTGTCAGTATTTTTATTTCAGTTCAAGCCTCCTTCTGCTTAAGTCAGACTGTTTCATTACTTTCCTTCGGTGGCTGAAGGATCAGATCTACTGGAGTACTCAGTAGTTCTAATACTAAAGTCAAAGCCATAAGAAGCAGCAGTTTAAATGTCTCTCCCCAGCAGATCTCACTGCACTGAATTAAACCTCCTGTTTCAGCTGCTTCACTTCAATCCCACCACCAAGAGCCCCAAATCATCCCCTTTGGGTATAAAACATATACAAGGCTGTTAAAGTACTAGTTCTAGGCTTCAGTTCCACAGCACCTAACCCTGATGCTGTGTCCTGTAAAAGTCCCAGAAATACTCTGTATTTTCATCCCCAGTGCTTTGTTGTGCAGAGTGTGGTGGCACCTCTGGAACTCAAGGTACATTTTTGGTCAGAGCACTTTGTACCTCAGAAGATTGGCCTCCAACTGACGAGCTCAGAGACCCTAATTCTGACAGCACAAACACTGCAGACATTTGCCATGAGGTATAAAAGCAGGTCTACTTGTATTCAGGATCTGAGTATTAAAAAAAAACAACAACATTTAAAGTTGACAGGAACACAAGTGTCACTGCAGATGAGACCAATACACCCAGTCAGTGCAGCACACTGCACCAGCTCTGGCATTGTTGTTGCTCCAGCAGATCCAAGTCACCTCACAGATGAAAACTACAGCACAACTTACAAGAGAAAAATATGCTTTATACCCCAAACCAAGTTCTTAATCCCCAGAATATACAGGATGCCTTTATTCAATGTACCACAGATAGTTGTCATTGCTCTGAAGCCATTTTATTTTTTTTAATCCTACCAATCTCATGACCCCAAGGGATGCCCAGCCAAGATAAGTTGGATAAGTTTTCCATTAAAGAAGCACTTCCTATTTGTTTTCAATTTGTTGCCTTTCACTTCATTGGATATCTTTGCCCTTGGATGATGAAAAGAGCAATTCCACATCCCAAATTACTTTCTCTAGATTCTCCTCTTCCTCTTCCCTGTGGCACTGCCACATCCCTCTCATTCATCTCTCCCTGAAGTGAGTGACTCTATTTTCATATGAAAGCACAATGTTGTCACTGGGAGTTCAGGCAGCTGCTCTTTGATGCAGCTGGTGACTGTCACATCACTGACTGAAGAACTCCAAAGATCTCCTCATGATTGTCCATCTTTCCTTATGGCTTCACTCGAGACAAGGTGGGGCTCACCTGAGGATCTGCCATCACATCATTCTTCTCTAGCAGCTTCTTCAAATGTGGATTTTCATAAGAACCGACATGATTTGATTGTTAACACCTCAGGGAAGTCCCATGAGGATCTGGTGCCAAGCTTAAGCTTTGTGCAGGACCCAAGCCCAGATCCCCATTAATGAGTGGGAGGGATCTGAAGCTCCCTCCTGATGTCCAGGACTCCATGAGCATCACACTGCATTTGTCATTACACTCCATCTGTCTGCAAACTCCTACTCAGCTGCCAACTGGCTGCTCTGCAAGTCTCATTTTAAAGAAATCATGAAGGTTTATTGGCTCTTCCAGCTTAGGCTGTCCCAGAAAAATTATATGTACATCAGTCAAGACTTCAAAGAGCCATTTACTGGACTGATGCTCTTCTAACTACTTTATACTGTGAAAGTAAGTCACTGAGATCACTTCACTGCTCACTGCCATGCAGGTCACCTTGCATTAAAAGCAGCTGCCATTTAAGACTCTGTAAAGCAGTGAGAAATATTGAAATCATTTGAAAGAGAAGGGGAATTTCAGTATTGAAATTAGTTCAAGGGTAAATCTTAAGTGGTGTCAAAACACTCGTGCAGTGAGTTTCTGTGCTGTGTAAATTCTAAAATGCCAAATACCAGAAGTTGCTTCAAGATTCTTTTGGACACCTGATGGAATCAGATGCAAGTAAATCCTGTCAGGTCTTTTGATGAAAGCGAGAGTCAGAACACATGAGACCTGACAGCCAAGGAGGAATGTCCTCCTACTCACCTGGGATAACTGACACACAACTTAACTCCTGCAAGGGAGTAACATTTGAAATGTGCCTCTGGATTAGAACTTTCTCTTGGCTTGCTCAGAATCCAGACATCCCAGAAGGCAAAGCCGACTCCTCGACTTCCATTTGTCACATTGAGTGCAAAAAGCACAGAATTCTCAATATTGAAAAATAAGTCTGTAATCCTGCAATTTGACTTGTAGCCACTAAACCCACATGGAATTTTGCTGAACTCACCAATGTGCCTGGATCTCTTTACAGGATTAGGGCTGTTGCTGAAATTGCAGCGACTTTCCTTGACAGTAAAGCAAAAGCAACAAGGAGAGGAGGAGGAAAGTATTTTTAAACACAACAGAATTCCTCAAAAATCTCCTTAGTTTTCATTTATGATTTATGTCTTCTTATATTAAGTGTCCAGACAAAGTTTGTTCCAATACCTGCATTTAAGGTTCTGTGAAGTGCCAAATATTCCAGAGGGCTCATCCTGAGATTCATGGAAACTTCCAGCTTCTACTTCCCTGCTACCCCATGTACCATTCAGGTGTTTGTAAAAACAAGCTTTAAACAATTTTTCTGCATGATTTTCATTTTCCCTTCTTCCCTCCACATTTCACATCATGAAAGTTAGAAACAGGAAACATACTCTGTATTTTAATTATTTAAAACTTCATCTCCACGACATCAACAGTGGGGTTTTCATTAAAGACATTAATTCAAAACCTTTTTTTCTTATTCTTAATTTAAAAATGACCCAGTGGCACATCCCCTTTTCAGTGAAAAGCAGGCAAGTTACAGTGAAACTCATGAATTCTCTCTGTACACTGCTCTGTACTCAATAAAAAAGTTAATCTTTAAATGGCAGAGGAGTTAATTCAGTCATGCAGAAGAAAGTATTTTGATTTTATACAGTACAATTGTCAAAAAAATAAAATTTGAAACAAATCATTGGTCACATGGATTAAGACACAAGCACCTGATTCTTTTTGCCAACCTCTCCACTACAGAATTAGTCCCTGACATAGAGATGAATTTTACATGGAATTAAGTAAGAGCCAGAAGCTGCATTTGTGGTTCCATCTCCTCTGTGCATTTTCCATTTTCCTAAGTGCTTTTTCTCAAGTAAATAATTTTATATATATAGGCCAGAATTTATTGGAAAGCTGACTGTTCTTTGAGGTTGCAGAGAAATAGAAGGTGTTTCTCTTCAGAAAAAAATCCTATTTCTTTGAAGAAGGGTTTTTCATTTTTTTTTTCAATTCCTTTCACTAGCTAACTCTAGCTTTTCCCACAGCTTCATTGGAAAAGTGAAATAAGCTGCATGATACACTAGATACAAGATTTCAACAGCAAAAATGGAAGGATGTGAACATCACAAACATTGCTCTGCACATTTTCGAGGAAGGTTTGATTTATTAGCAGCACTTTGAATAAGCACCGAGGTGTGACTGTTCCCAGGGACAGACAATGCAGAACAGGGATTGCCCATCAGCCAAGGATATACCTGGCTGGCTGGGCAGCAACACATGGAGCAAAACAACCCAAAAAACACAGAGGGAGCAGTGTAGAGGCATAAATTACAAGGGCAAGGACAGCGGTCTCATACTGGCTCTTTCTGAGTTTCCCAAAATTCAGGTCCAGACAGACTATATTAATAAACTGCTCACCTGGTTCCTCCTGTTATATAAAGATGAATCAACTTCTTGGGTATTTTTGTGCCACTTCAACAGAGAAGCTGTGGCTGCCCCATCCCTGGAAGTGTCCCAGGCAGGTTGGATGGGGCTGGGAGCAACCTGGGCTAGTGGAAGGTGTCCCTGCCCATGGCAGGGGGTGGAACTGGATGAGCTTTAAGGTCCTTTCCAACCCAAACCATTCTGGGATTCTAGGAACACCTTTTAGGAGGTATTAAAAAGCATAAATATCTCATTTCCACCTGGATTTTTAAACGTATTGGATATTTCAACTTGAGAAAATTAAGTGTTGACAACATACTGCACCAGGCAGGCAGCATCTGTGACTAAACTGCTTTTATCTCAGAACCCTTCTTCCATCCACAGGTATCTGGGGAGATGACTAATTGTACAACAGCTTAATGCTCTTAATGCTGGGAACAAACAGCCTCTGGAGATGCAGGATGGCAACCCCTTGGTGTGGGAATCCCATCTGCCAGGGAGGCACTGCAGCCATCCATTGCTCTCATGGTATCACACTTCCTCTAATTTCTAGTGAGATCCAGGTCTGAGATCCTCAGGGTGAACTTTCCCAGCTAAATAGATTTCCTCATCTACCTTGAGAGACAAGACAAGAACCTCTTACCAGACATGGCAGTGAGGTCAGCACTGCTGCTGAACAGCTCTGTAATTCCCAGCCCTCTCCAGACTTCTTTGAGATCAATCTCCTGCTCTACTGTGAACCTGGAGAATGAACAGAAAATCACAGACAGCCAGATGTGAGCACTGCTTACTGGTATCAGAAGAGTCAAATTTCTAGGTAAAAACACCAAGATAAATAATGCAAAGGAGGAGGTTCACTGCTAGTGACACCTTCCAAAAAACACTTATAAACAAATTAGTTTACTCACAGCTGGATCTTTTTTCTAATACAGAAGCAATCAAAAATATGTTAATGGTATGTACAGCCTGTGACCATAAAACCTCAGTGCAAAATTATGCAGTAGTAATGGAAATGATTACTTTTTATACAAGAGGTTTACTATAAAAACTGAATTTAATTGTACAAATACTAGAACAGAATATCAAATGAGGCAAATAACAGCTGATTTTCAGAGAGCTGTGGGCAAAGAAGGAGTGGAAAGTAAGAAAGATACTCCACTTTCACTGTGACAGTATAAACAAAGACCAGCAGCTATGAATACATAAAGCATTTCTTACTCAGCTTCTAATTAGTCTGGTGACAAAATTGTAATTGGGTTTTGATTGTGAGTAAACAACAGGGAAAACAAATAGTTGTCAGTGCAAATGCACATGTGAGTACAACCTGGCAGGATTTCAGGGGGAGCCTGCAAAGCCTCCTTCTAGGGAATGTTACTGTGCTGGAAGGACAAACTGAGACCTGTCCTGAGGGCAAGATTTGGGGCAAAAGCTCCTTCCATTTCCAATCACTGCTTTTCAAACAGCATAAAAGCTATGCCTGGTGTCAGTGAGACAAAAAAAGACTCAAGTCCTTCATGTGTGGCCAGAAGCAGACTGGACAGCTGGAGAAACAAAGAAATGTGTCAGAAAAATAATAATAATGGTAGAAAATACCAGATGTCTGCAGACAAACACAGGGGACTGACTGTAAATGTTTGTTATGGGTGAGTTATGGGTTCTCTGTAGAATAAACAACCAAATCATCAGTGATTTACATTATGATGACAGTGACTGGTTATAACTATACAATAACAAAATTTGTAGTCTATAAGGTGTTGCCAGAGTTTCTCCAGCCATTGAGTCAGAGACAACCCTGCAGTTACCCTGCAGCCCTCAGTGATGGGACAAAGAAGTGCCAGAACCAAATAAAATAAGTGTTTCTGTGCAATCTCATTTTTCAGGATTAAATTTCCTCAACTCCATGGAAGAACATGTTCTTTTCAGAAGGAAGTGCAGCTCTGGGCAGAGCACAGCTCATGAAGAGCTGAGATGTACAACTCAGCATGTGCAAACCTGGCAGCTTGAAAAAGAGGAATCTGGACATCAAAATAGAACTGGATGAGAGTCAAGTGGATCTCCCTCACTTACACAGAAGGAGAAAAACCCAGCACACGATCTACATTCATAATGAACTTACAAATGCCTCTAGAAGCCAAAAATCTCTGGTGGGATGGATATTAGTCATTGCCCACAGAAGGATTTTAGGAGTTAAAATAAGATCTGGAGATAGTTCAGGATTGATAAATCACTGGTGGCACTGCAAGTGTTCATGTACCTTGTCCAGAACGATTCCAGGACATGCCTGGAATAAAAATAAAGGAACTGGTTCTTGTGATTTTATTGCTTTGGCAGTTCTCAAAAGAGTCAGAAGAGACCAACAAAGATTTAAGTACTGCAGGAAGCTCCTTGTGGTGTTCTGGCATGTTCTGCATGTGGAAGCATTTGTTAAAAAAAGAAAAAGGAGAAAAAAGGCATTATTTGAATGAATGAGATGCAGGTAAACATGATATGACCTGAAAATACACAACAGCATTTTAGGAAATGGAAATGTGTCCTGTAAGCTTTCTTTTCCTCCTGGAAAGCTGTGGACACTCACACTGGTCAAAACCTACCTTACAAACAGAGAAGGCATATGAATGTTAAAATGCAATTTAGAAAGATTTCAGTGCTGTATATTTTCCTTTTTGGCTTTTATTTCAGCCCAGAATTAAATCTATTAAGGTTTCAACAGGAAGTGCAGAGGGACCAGCAATGGCAAACTAGTGAGGAATATCAGGGAATATCAGGGCAGGAAAGCAGCAAGTCAAGTCTGCATGAAAAGTAGAATTGGAGGTAAAAAATCAAGAAAAACAACTGCAAAAAAAGCATTTTTTTCCAACTGCAGAGTATCACTGTAAGATACAAATGGAAGTGAGGTGGGTTTAAGCCTCTGGTCCATTAGACAGGAAATACTCATCTGCTAAGCCATGGATTGTGACCCAGAAAGCAAGTGTGGCACAGGATGCCCTTGCAGACTGATCAGGGAAGGGTTTGGGAGGTGTTTTGGGGAAAAATAAACCTGTAAAGCCTCAGCTGAACATGGATCTGGAAAAAGGGAAAGCAAACAAGTTGACTGGTTTTATTGCTCAAGAATCCCTGTGTGAAGGGCAGGAGCAGTCCCTTCAAATAGAGGCTCTGTCCCTGACTGAGACTTCTGGAAAGGCAAATTCCAAACAGGTGCATGAGGGAAGGTCTGTACAATATCTACAGGAACGAGTTCCTGCTTTATTTGTCATAAAAAGCAGACTAAAAATATCACATCAACTGTTTAAATATCAAATGATCCCTTTATGGAAATAAAACTAATTACTTCCCTTCTCCCCTCTTTTAGTTCTGTCTTGTGGTAAATCCCCACTCCAAACAGTATCCTCCATCCTTTTTCTCCTGCTCTGAAAAGCAGGGAGAGTTACAGATAAATTATTAATGAGATTTCCAATATTTTAGCTGACACCAGAACTGGCCTTTTCTGAGAAACAACGGGGCTGCTTTACACTGGGAAATTTAATTCCAGGCTGTGCAGTGCCATGTAAACACTCAGGGTGAGTTACCTTCCATCATATTTGCATTTCTGTGCCTTCCTTACGGTGATGTCAGTATTCAAAATCAAAGCTGACAACTTAGAACACAGAGCTGACATTCCATCTCATTTCCCAGGCATCTGCTCTACCTCCAGACTTTGGGAATGCCCAGCTACACATGGTTATTTGCAGTGTTTGTTGCATATAATGAACCAGATGGTCATATGTTTTTTCCCCCCAACAATCTTTGAGGTGCTCCTGATGCTAAAAATACTACAAAAAAAAAAATTTCAACACTTCAGTATCAGAAATCAGGGAATAGTTGCAAAAGGGAGCTGTAAAAACCACAAAGGGAAGTCTGAGGAACAGACACTGAAGAGATCAGATCGAGAAACCAGCAAAAAATTCTTTGGAGAGTTCAGCAGGGAACTGGGATATTTTAATGAAATTTAAAACTTGCATAAGTATTAGATTAAAATGATGCATTTATGTCACTGAGAGTCTTCTGCAGTTCTGTATCTGGGCCTTTAGGTTTTGCAGAGAGCATTAATACACCACATCTTCTATTTTACAGACATTCAAGAGAGGGGAACAAAAAAAGATGGCTTCATGTTTTATGATGCTGTGCAAACCTTCCAAAATGCTACATTTTTTCTGATTTTTTTAGATGCTCAGGATTCCCAGACCCCAGAAGGATCAGGGGACACTGTCTAGTCATCCAGCAGAAAAATGACTCATCCCAAAGTGTATCATTTCAAAAATTACCAAGGGTTCTGAAGGAGCCAGAGCAAGAAAATTCCAGGTTTTCAGACTGGTTCTAATAGACTCAATCCTGCAGAACAAAAGGTTTCATTGCTTGACATCAATATTCTTGCTTGGAGGGCAGGCTCTGAGGATCTGAAGCACTATTTTTACCCCAGCAGCCCCTCCAGGGCCAAGCTGCCAGCTCCTATCAATTCCAACATTTCAGCTGGAATTTCAGCTGGGCTGTCCCGAGGTGCCAGAACCAGCCTGAATGATTTAATAGCCTGAAAACAAACAAGTAAGAGAGCAAAAAAACACCCCCACAAACAGTAAAATCAACCCCAAAAGCCCCACTCAGCTGCTCTGGTCAGACAGGCAGGTTGTGGGTTTTTCCTCTGGCAAGATCCTTCTTTCCAGGGCTAAATATGGGCTGAGAATGGATTTCAGGGGCACAGTTTTATGCCTTTTATGTGGTTGTATCTCAGGAACATCCAGCACTGACCCATTCCATTCCTCATGAAAAGAGGACTTGAGACAGCAGGTTAAAAAACAAAAAGACAGAGGATTTTTTTTAATTTGGGTTTAGATTTTTGTTGGGGTTTTGAGGGTTTTTTTTGTCTTTTAGAGAAAACAACCTTCAGCTAAAACCACTTATTTCAGCACCATCGAAAGCATTTTTAAGGTATTTTAAGTGTACAAAAACCCTCAAGGTTATTGTAGAGATTTGGGCAGACTGGAACACGCCTTAAGAGGAGATCTGCAAACTGTAGCTCTGCTATTAGGTACCAGTTCCTCCTCTGCTCTTCAAATAATTTATGTTACAGAGACAGCTTTGTAAATTAGATTCATGGTCTGTTTCACTCCTATACAAAAAGTGGATTAAAATGTTGATCATTTTAGTCTGGGTTAAGCTGGAAACAATGATTTGAAAACGAAAATGAGAAAGTATAATTTAACAATTCTGTACAAATCTCTCCTTTGCTATTAAGAGGAGTAATACCCAATTTCATTTGCACACAGATAATGCAGACAGAAATTGCAAAGTTGTGATTAACTCTGCTTTGGTTTGTCATTCAGGTCCTATTACAAATGTATAAGTTTAAAAAATGTTCACTTTATAATTGGATAGCATCTTTCAAGATATAAAAATTTAATTTTATTCCGCTGCTGCTTTCAATTTCTCAGTGGACAGAGCCCGGAGGCCACATTTCATAACATGCTTTTCTGAGTCAGAGCATCAAATATTTATGAAGTGTTTATTTAGAGCATTGACAAAATCCTGTAGATCACCTCTGAATCCCTGACGGAAATCCAACACCTTGGGAGCACGCAATTAATCTTTGGATTTGCTGTAAGGAGGCTGTAGTATTACTACATGGAATTTCAAGCTCACAATAGTTATCTTTTATAATCTGCAGATACTGAAGGTAACTGGCACATGGTTCTACCTGGTTTGCCTCTGTGTAACTGTAATTTGCAAGTGTTTATCAAGCTCTTTGAGGCTGTTGGATAAGAGAGACAGCCATTACAAGCAGCCCCAGGGCAGAATAAATAAGAACATTTTATGATCACACAAACCCCAGGGCTCAAATTCACACCTGAGAACCTGGCTACAGAGAATCCTGAAGTCTCTGCTTTTGCTTAGAAGCAAACAAACCCCCCAGATCACCTCTATAACCTTCAGTCAAGTCATGAACATAATTAATATGTTTTCAAAGCCATCAGTGTATTTAGACACCCAAGATTCTCAAGTGTGGAAGGTGGTTTTTACAGATTCTCCACTGAATCAACTGAGAGGGGCTCCTGTTGTGGATCTCACACTCCAGAAATTCTTTGAGAGGAGATGTCCAGCTTCAGCAGCTGATGCACAGGCTGGGAAACGTTCCAGGCACAAAAGCAAAGCTTAAGGGATGGAAGAATCCTCGGATTTTGCCTCTAATTAACATCTAGGTCAGGTTTGCCCAGGTCTGCAGAGAAACAGCCCGTGAGAAATTCCCCTCCCCTGTGTCTTAGTGGACTTTGTGAAGCCTCTGGGACTTGAAGCTCCAAGAGAAAACAAACCAAAAAAAATCCCAGGAATAGTAGGTTCAGTTTGTACAAAACCTGCAATGCAGCTCTTTGCTGCTTTCTGCTTCTTTAAAGAGCAGGGACTTAGAGAGAGAAACTCTTACTATGGGGCAGCAAAAAAACAGCCCAAAAATGCTGCTGTTCCCTCACCACTCTGCCTTTAAAGCTGGAGAAGTGGAATTCTGTCTCCATTTGGAACCAGGGCACGCTGACAGCACCAGTCCATCTCAACCTAATTTATCCTGGCCAGCCTTGTTTATTGTGCTCAGCTGCAGTTCAGCTTCTGGAAAGTGGTCCTGGCTTTGGAAAGGAAGCTGATGGACTGCAGGGAGCCTTAGCATGGGAATTGTGACAAACTCAAATCTCCAACTCACCTGAAAACAACTATTTTAATGATTAAAAGGATTCACTACAGTTTATTTTTTCCTGCTGCTCTGTACCCACTTCACAGTGCCACAAAAACAAAGCAAGGTGCAGTGATTCCATTCAAACATGTGCCCTATTATTACATAAACACTTCCATGAAATCATGCTGAATCACCTGCAGGACATGGTGATCTAACTGTACATTATTAGTGACATTTAGTAGTAAACAACTCTCTACTAAATCAGGCACAGAGCATGAAAAATAATTAGAGATGGATGAAGCAGGATTCCAGAAAAGATCCCGAGTGGTGGATGTGAGCAAATTGCCACTGAGCACCCACAACCTGCAAATGAACTAACAGAAGCTTCATCCCTTCTGCTGTAATGTCTTGTTATTCTATTGCTTTTTTCAGGAAAAAGAAAGCAGCACTTATTTCAGCAAAGAAAAAACCTCCAAATTGACTGGAATTACTTCTCAACACTCAACCATTTGTATCCACACAGACACACACCACCAGAACTTCTTCAAATAGCATAGAAACCTAATTAGCACCTAAATGGAACCTCTGATAGTTCAGACTTGCAATATTTCTGGGGCTCCTGTCTAGATGGGACTTATCCATAATGAGTTCTGCAGTACCCTGAGCATCATTCCGAGTGGATGTGCTCCTGAGGGGGAGGAAACTCTCCTCTCTGCAGTGTTCTGTGAAAGGGATACAAATGCAGAGCTCATCTGTTGCTCAACCAACCATCATTCTGCCCCACATCCCCCAGGGCTTTCTTGTCACAGCAACCTTCATGTGGGTGCTCCAGAGCTCCAGGCTTGGGCAAGATGGGCAAGTTTTCCCTACTCTCCTCCTCCAACCATTCTGGATGCAGTTTTCCCCCTTCCAGTGCCATGGGAGCACCTTCTCACCTTGGCAAATACACTTCCACTTTCTGCTTCTTTACAGAGTTGGCCCATTCGTTAATCAAGGAGGCTTTGACCAGTGGTTCCAGTGTGACCAGTGGAACCTCCTGCCTGGACAGGACGATCATCATACTGATCTCATCTCCCTCATAGGGGATCTCCAGAACCTGGTAGATGCCACCTGCTTCGTTGGAGCCATCACTGAACTCCCCTATAACAGAAAAACAACAAAAAAAGCCATTAGAAGGATTTTCTTCTGTCTTTACTGGAGACAGGGGAAAATAGAAGCCTAATACCAAGCAGTATTTACTAAATATACATAATAATAAACATAAAAATGACCCTACTTATTCTGTATAAAATTTGTATTGGTTTCTTCATTGTAGGATTTGAGGCTTACATTTGATTTCCTGAAGAACACAAGCTCATGCAATGACACAATTTGGAGATAATTACACTTCTGTGCTTCAAATTCCACTGGTTTAGACAGAGGAGACCAAAATTTAAGGCAGCCAAGACTTCCATGGAAATGGGCAGAGGTTTTTTTATTCAGGAGAGATAATTTTACAGTGATGAGACTGAGTGAAATGCTGCCAATGCCAGACACCACAGAACCCCCTTGGAGCTCAATCTCAAGATAAAAATGATCATTAGTTCTGCTGATCAAAAAAACCCTATTTTACCTTTCCAAGGATATTACAAGCTATGAGCAAATATTACTCATTTTAGTAAGGACAAGAAAAATATTTTTGTGATAAGCAGGACTAGCTTGAGAATTGTAAAGAGGTTAAATACAAGAGATAAACATTCTGAGATCCTCCATGTGGCACCAAACAGGCCATTAAAATTGTTACCTAGTTATCACATACACATTAGGGAAAGACACCAAAATCTGAGTCCCTTCACTGGGCAAAGAGCACATTAAAAATTCCAGGTGAAAGAAGAGACAACAATTCAAATTAACATTACTGCAACAAACCCATTAAGCCAAGACTTACTGGCTTTAAATTGCTAAAGGTCCAACTCACCGTAGTAAAACTCTCCCTGTTGGTACATCATTGGAATTTGCACTTCACTTTCATCATCTTTAGTGAAAGAAAAAGTTCTTGTATTTTCAGGTCTGAACTGTGACTTCCAGTTGCCCTTAAAGTAGATTGCATTGATGAGAGCCAAATGAGTGAGAGCACCAAAATCTCCTGAAGACACAAAATCTTTGATCATACCTAAAAAGAAACCCAACTGTCAGTCTGTGTGTCAAACTGAGCATTAAATCAAAACTTGAGACAGCTTGGAAAATGCAAGAAAATAAAAAGCTGTGCTAACATGTAATTTCCAATTCAGATGTTTCATTAAATCTCAAATTAAACTGCCAGTGTTTTGTAAACCTAAATCACAGTGTAGGTGCATAAACCCTTCCATCAAGCACAAGTTAGTCAACTGTTTCTTGATCACTACTAAATATACCCCACAAGGAAACCATGTGGAAAAGGGTCACACATGGGATGTTTACACTGGGGCTATGAAATAGTTCAGCATTTTCATCTTGAGGGCAGAACTTGTGCAAACTTTGGCTCTGATCCAAAGAGGCACTGAAATGGGTGCTCAGTTTAAAGGGCACCCACTGGAACTCCACTGGGTCAGTTTTGAAGGAAGCATTCCATTCCAACGATGTCCAAAGGAAGGACTGATCATCAGAACCCCACAGGAACTCACAGCATTTGCTCCACTGACATCAGCTCTTGAACAGCAACAGGAAAAGCCACGGAGCATCTTACTCATTTTAGTAGGTTCAGCAGCTGAGCAGGGCAGCTGCTTTGCTCCCACTCCTCCATCAGCCATTTACATCACAATGCACTCTGGTACCTGCTTCTGCTCATCTTTCATGGCTTGAGTTCAGCAAAATCATTTCCAGTTTGGTAAATTTGGTGCACTGACCAGCTCTGCCACTGCTCTTGAAGAATGACAGCTTTTCTCACTCACTTCTATTTTTAATTGACATTGCAATGTAAGGTGCTAAAATAAACACATTCCTCAGTCTGATTATTGCTCCTTAATCCATGGTTTAAAAACCAAATTAATTCTGCTTTCTGGAGCACATGATCCTGACTAACTGGTGTGAAATTGGTGTATCCCAGGGCAGGATTTCTTCCGGGTTGCTCTTTGTGCTCCATTTTATCCAGAGTGTTCTAAGGAATGAGGTGTGACTGATACTGCTACACTCAATTGGAGATCGAAAAAACAAGAAGGAAACATTTGAAAGGAAAACACTTCCAGGTTTCTGTTTCTATTTGGTAAGTCATATTCCCTTATGTTTTTTCAGCCTCATCTCGTTAACACACTAATGAAATGTGAAGCATTTTTCTGCCCAGAGACACCTTTGACAGTTCTGGTTCCTGCTCTGAGCCTCCCATCAGGCTCATCCTGCTGGAACTGGAAACCTGCCTGTCCTGAAGCCCTTTCCCAAGGAAAAAATGAGCCTCCTCCTCTGTCAGAGCTGGAGGCAGGAGAGGATGAGATGGAGTGGTCAGAGAGCAGCTGAGGGGCTGTTACATCCCAACCTGGTGCCAGGAGCCCCCCAGTCTTTGTCAGCCCTGCTTCTCCTTTTCCTTCACACAGACCCCACATTTCCCTGAAAACACTTTGCAATCTGCTGCATCACTGACATCCATCTCTATCTGGAGACTGAGATAAAGGGCACAGTTTGTTATGGACACAGCAGCTGCCACGTTCCCCTGGAAAAACAGCAGATCATTGTCAAACTGCAATAAAAGCATTACAGGAGGAGTTTTCCTGCTTTGGAGCCATTTCCATAAAGCATTATGGATGGTTAAATGCTCAGACCACGTGGTGATGTGCTGAATTCCTCATGGGGATCCTGATCCCATCAAATTTCCAATGGTACAACTGTGTTAGAGTCACACCTGATGAATTCCTTTTAAAATATCAACCTTCAGAGTGGGTCAGATGAACCAGAAGGAGACGATGCTTTGCTCCTTACAGTGGGAAAAGTAACTGCACTCCCTCACCTGGAGACTCTGCAGGTATCCAGGGAATGTCTCCTCTTTGGGATCTGACAAGCCAAGCCAGCACTGCATCAAGCAGCTCTCAGTGTGCTTATTTACAGCAGCAATTTTGGGCTTAATCCCCCGCTGCAAATTTGTGTTGTGAAACTGTTGACAGTCTTCCTAAAATCAACTTCTCTCTAAACACACTATCAATTCTTCCCATTGCAAAAAAATTCTATTACAGAGCCTGATTCTGTGCTTCAAAATTACCTTTTTATTCCCAAATAGTCTATTTCTCAGTACCTTTCACTGTGACTTCCTCAGAGTAGTGATACCACACACATCCAAAACATGCCCAGTAATTCCTTTGCAGACAATTTTTCTGCCATTAGCAATAGTTGTCTTTTTTTATATAATACCAAAATCAGTATTAAAATACTACTAAAATGTCTACTGTTAAAACATTCTCATTCAATAAATGTTAAAGGTACTTTAAGATGGTAAGACCAGAATTAAAAAAACCCCCATTCAAATAGATGCTACATGATCAACAATGACTAATATTACTTGTGACAGATCATTCCCACACAGGAAAAAATAGAAATACTAGAATTGTTTTTGTGGGAGGAGAAACTTCAGTCTCAAACAGAAGAGATAAAAGCCAAGGCAACAATTCAACAACACTGCAGAACTCTGGAAACAGAAACACTTCCAGCAGGAAGTGTCCAAAAGAATCCCGTGGACTTACTGTTTGTGTGATTCTCCACCCACTTGTTGATTTGGGCAGCAACTGCTGCACTTTGGCTGAAATCCACATTCTCCACTTCAGCCTTGAAGTATTTTTTGACCAACTGCAGGAATTTGTCACTGACGTGGAACCCGTTCTGCACATACAGGGAGTTGGCGATATCCAGCACGTAATGACTTTCTTCAGTGCTTGCCATGTCAGAAAGGTCCTTCAGGAAGGGAAATTCTTCACCTGAGGGAAGGAAAACAGCTTTGGTGGTTCAGAAAAGAAAGCTAATCCATGTTTTTTGATGCTGAAAATTCACTAAGACCTTTTATGCAAAAAAAGAGCCGTCTTTTTTTAAATAAACTTGTTTCTAAACCTACACACACCTTCAGATCTCAAGGAATATTTTACAAGAACACATTACTTGGAGCTTATTTTTTCTACTAGCTATAATTAGTATAATTAATGAGACATTTGAATCCCATCAGAGACAAAGCTATCAATGGAAATCCTTTCAACACCAAAAGAGCAATTAAAGAAATTATTACTGGTCACATTTGTATGTCTCACCACCGCAAATCCTCACCAGAACTTTTGTTCCATCCTTAAAAGCCAGTTGTTTCAGGACAAACTGGATTTCAAATTTTGAAACTAAGGACTTCCCACAGAGTTCTCTATGCAAAAAGCAGGTGTAGAATTTCCCAGGATCCTGTGTGGGGCAGGACAGAATCATTTGTTTGGGTAATGAGGAACCCTGAGCAGGACTACAGCAGTCTAGAAAGCTCCTACTGCTGCATCATATAACTGAAGCTGAAATTCCCAATTAAAAAAAGCCCAACAAAACAAACCTTAAACACTGATTGCAATGATATATTCCAAGCAGAGATCATGGAGATGCTCTCACTCAATACCACTCAGTGTGAAGAGTGAATGGCCCAGCTCAAATCAACTGCATAACTCCTCCAATTACAGCTGAGGGATAATTGATTAATGTTTTAGAGACAAACTGCAGAATTAAATTTGTGCCTCCACAGAGAGGCATCATCCCTGCAGTGGTTTTGTTAAACACAGCTTGGTCACTGTGCTCAGAAATTCCTCCCCAAGATCCTTTCACTGAAGACTTGAAAATCCAGCCCTTTGTATGAATAAGAAATTTCATTCAGGTTTCAAACCGGTTCCTTTGATATCAATATAAACAATTTTGCTGAAACTACTGCTTTCCTTTCAGGTTTCACCATTAAACCCTAAAAAGGATGTTCCTAAAAATCTTCTTATACCCCTGGAGGCAAAGGCAAGGCTCATTCTGCAGAAAGCAAGATGAACAGTTGGCTGCAGTGGCTGAAGATTCAGGTACCCAAGCCCAGGTTGTGTGTCAGCAGCTCTCAGCTTGTGCAGAACCCACTCCAACATGTTCCAGCACGTCCAGACCATCAACAGGACGCCAAGAAACCCAGTGATTAATAACCCATGGACATGACCAGGCCACCTGCATCCTTGTTCAGGCATTGCCACCTGTTTATTTAAAAAAGTAGCACATGATTAAGAGGCCTCACCATTTTTCAAGCTGTCGAACCCCAAGGAATGTCGAATCTCTTTCAAAGTGGTTCCATGGGCTCCCAGCTCCACCATTCCCATGGCCAGTGCAATGCTCAGAGGAGAGAAAAGGATGTTCTCATCTTCCCTGGTGGCTCTCAGCTGGTTGTAAATGTTCACAGAGAGCTCAGCAATGGTTTCATCAGGAAAATTGGTCTTGAAGGCTTCACTTTGCAAAACAAGCAAAGACAACAGTCCAAGGAAATACATGACTTGAGATTTTAAGATCTGCAAGAGAAATTTTAGAGACAATAAGTTCACTTTATTAAAGTAAAATAAGATTCAACTTTAATCGTAAATCTGTGGGGAAAAAAAACCCTATGAGAGCTCAAGACCCCAAACACAGCAACACCTTTCCTACTTCATGTTTGAATTCTGCTCTTGTGGTTGTTCAGCTGATTCGGCTGATCTGGAATCAGTTTGTGTTTCTGTATTTTTTCACCAAGGAGACCCAAAAATCCACTGTTTCTTTCATTTGACCTTCCAGGAAGATCCAACTTATTCATCTAAGTCACTCTAAGCCCCCAAAAGGTAAAAATATTTCAAGCAGTGTAGGAGAGCTCGCTGACACACTGACAAAGTTACTGTACCGTGAGGTTGCTCTGTTGCAAAACACGTGGCAAGCAGCCAAAACTTCTTTGAAAGAAAAATCAATCATTCCTTGGTTACCAAATGAAACTCCTTTTGTTAGTAAATAATGTGAAAAGTTGGGTAGCTGTGCTGGCCAGGAGTCAACACCCACTCAGAGGTCTCCACAGGACAATTACTGTACATACCAGGCAGGAAGATTCTTGTGGAAATTAGAAAGTAAACTAAATAAAAAAAAGGGTGAGCACTGATGCTTTTGACTAATCCATCCTTTAAGCTTTGCTAAAATGCTTCAGTAAGCGACAGTCCTCACTCTGAATAACCCCAGTTCAGCTCATCACACTACTGATAGTAAAATTCCAGCTCCTGGAGCAGAGTATGGGTATCTCCATCCTTCCATTTTTTCCCTTTACACTCCGTGCTCCCTCAGCATCTGCCCCACTAATGCTCCATGTCTTGGTCAGAAACACAAACAAGAGAGTTCACGTTTCAGCTTTATTCCAGCAGTGTTTCCATGTTGTTGTGTCAGTGTGCAGGGCTCCTCAGCACAGCACAAACTGTGGGAATGCTGCTGCTCCACAGAACCCATCTGCATGCAGCCAGCCCAAGCACCTCTCCTTATGCTTCCCAGCAATCCTGGGCCTGCTATTTCCACAGGGTTCTACATCCATGGAGCAAAGCAAGCTTTATACAACATTTATATTCTGCATTTCATCTTCAAAGGCCTGTGTAGCAGCATCTAATTCACTCAGTGATCCATAATTTAAGTGTTATTACTCACATTTTATAGCTGAGAAAATACAAAGAACAACTGGGTACACACACGTGCCTTGGCAGCCACTGGGGCTGGCACTGCTTAAGATTCCTCCTGTCCCCCAGCCTTGGATTTGTTTAGTCCTGAACTGAGAAAATTAAACAGATTCAGGGAAAAGGAGAGCCTTGATTCTCTCCTGCCCCTCCTCTCCTTTCTCATGATTGTTCCCATATATGTAAGAAATATTCCCCTTTTCTCCATTTCCAATAAACTCTCCTCTGTGCCGGCATCACTTCATCCCTCTGGGCTACCTGACCAATCTTCCTCTGATCCTTAGCAAGGTATCAAAAGTCTCCACTGAAGGTTCTTACTCTGTTTAAGAACAGCCCAGACAAGTCATACAAGCCTGAAGCACCAGGTTTAACACCTCCTGCTGACATGTTTCACTTCCAAAACTCCCCAGCACTTCACTGCTGCCCAGTGGCAAACACTGCAGTCTGACCAGCACCAGTTATTTCACAAAGACTCAGTTTTTTATAACCAAAACCATTATCTACACACCAAAAACTTCCCCAATAACTGCTTTTTCTTCATAGCACTTCATTTTTTTTCCAACCTGTCCATTTAGAAAGTATTGACTTAAGGATATTAAGGTTCCTGTAATAGAAAATAACGGGATTTCTCTGTGATTGGGGTATTCTAGATTTCTTTATTTTAAAAACCCAACTCTCCCAGTGTTACATAAGACTTCAGTCAACACATCCCTGGGATAGACTGAGCCCAGGTATTATTCTCTTATCCTAAAAGCTGCACAAGGCAAGAAAGGCTTAATAAACCCACGTCACCCAGGTCTAGAGCAGCGTCAAAAACGGTGCTCAAAAAATAGATAAGCACAAGCTCATCTTTCTTTGGTTGAGGATGAACCCAAATGTGGGGGACTCTCCCCTCCTAATCCACACAAACAAGTTGTGCAGCTCAATGTGGATGCAATTATACACAGAGCTCAGCTTTTCCCTCCCAGATCAAGAATTGTTTGAGCTCCCTTTGACACCTGACAGGGTCAAAACCGAGATAGAGTAATCTTCAATTTTAAAAAAGTCAAATTCCACAGCCTTTCACTGCAGAGGCAGCTGTTCAGCCCTCCACCACTGATCTTTGTCCTGTGTGCTTTTGCCAGACAGGCTTAAATAATTGCAGGGGGGAAGTTTATACATCTTAATTAAGTGAGTAATGTGCAGGTCAGACTGTCTGAATGCTAATAAAATATATGGTATTAGACAATGCTAAAACCCTGAAATTATTTACAAATCAAAGTCCAATTTCTTCGTGACCACTCTGGAAAAGCTCCTAACGTGAAATAATTAAGTTACAATACTTTTCATTATTTAGTTGGACAGAAAATGGGGTAAGTACATAGATGCAGACAAATACAATTTATACTGAAATGCACTTACCAAGACAAAGTACCAAATGTCTGTTTTCAAATACATGTCGAATCCCACTGATGGCAACATGAGAGGCTGAGCTGTGTAGAATTAAAGCTCCCAGTAAAATGAATTAAAGTCTAACAATCTCTATTTCCCCCCTGCCCCTTTCACATCACTTCTGTCTAGAGAGGTTTTCCAAAAGAATTCACAGGGAAGTTCCCCATCCACATGTCCAGGGAAAAGGAACAGCAGGGAGGCAGGAATGAGCACCTGGGTGTAGGCAGAGGATGTGACTCTTTGGTTGGCACTGCTCTCTAAAGATATTTGTGAAAATATATGAGTACAATGCAAGGGGAGGTGACTAAAAGCAAACTGAAGATGGTCAATGGGGAAAAGGCTGTAAAACACCACAGACATCTGATCCATCCCTGCCAGCCAGGGTGAAAATGGTCTTATCTCATCCATCTAATCAAAGATGTCTGTGGTAAATTCCTCAGTTCAGTTCTTCTCTCACTTCTAGTACATGAGTTCACTGTCCTGACAAAGGGGAATCCAGCTCTTAATTGTCATTCCAGTCAGAGCAGTTCCTGCTTCCCTGATCCTGCCTCACTTCAGGCTCTATTACTTTTGGTTTTATGCCTCCTCATTCAGGAGAGCTGGATCCAACCAACAGCTGAGCACTAATTATGTGCAGCAAGTTCTCAGTCCTGTAAGAGGCAGGGGCACCCTGGTTTGTCACTGCAGCAGCTGTGAATTCACTGTGCCCTCCTCACAAACAGGCTTTAAGTGAAGGCAGTGAGGCTGAACATTATGTAATGTACATCCAGAAAGTTAAGGAGTTCCTATGAGTATCACCAAAGTTTTTACTCAGTTTTTTGTCTCCCCCTCAGACATCCCCAGCACAGCCTGTCAGTGCTGATCTGCATCAGTGAAATCCAGTTAAATAACACTGCAGCAGTGGGAGAGGAGTCAAAGTCCCCACTGAGCAATGTTTAAAAACCAAGAGCCATCAGTTTCAAATGTTACTGTGTGCACTTTGCACTTCTCAGCTACACACAGAAATGAAAAAAAGCTGTTAGAAATACCTTCACTCCTCAGTCACACAGATGTTAAGACCAACAATATGAATGTCTCATTTGAGGGCCAGTCTCAGACAGAGAGTTTTGTTTTATTTTATCTTGATGCATGAATATGTCTTTCCTTCCAGACAATCAACAAATCAGTGCAAATATACAAAAAAATCTCCTTGCAAAACAATTGTGTATCCCAATTGCTACAGAGGTTTGTCAGAGTATTAGTTTTGCTCTTGCTTGCAACTGTTTTCAGGGAAAAAAGGCAATGACAGAGCACAAAACCACAAGATTCCAGATGTCCTTCAGCACGTACTGGCATTGAGGTCACAACTAGTTCAATTCCCAGGGAACCTTTTCATCCAGAATTTCAGAGAACTGCTGAAAAGTTGTCATCAGTCCTGAAAGTCAGCCCAGCACATTTCCACAGGAGATCACAACCAGCTCAGTGTGAGGGCAGCATTCCCGTTCCCCTGCCCTTGGCCAGCCCAGCTGTGCTCCCGGGCACAAGGAACACCCGTTTCTGTGATGTTTGAAGAAAAACACTCCCATGATAAACACAGAACTGCTGCTTCTCTCCAGCTCCTGCCTTTGCCGAGCATAAGGCTGGGATGACTAAGAGGAAGCAGAACAACATCGCCCCCTCACACCCACAAACCCTGAACTATTCGGTTCATCACATGTGCTCTCAGTGAGATGCAGAAGGGGCCGGTGTTCTCTGTAAGACAAGATATTTTGGGAGGTATCATATCAACAAACTCCAACTGAGTTCACAGACACAAAGTACTGTGAAATTTGAAACAGCCAGAGCTGGACTCAGCGTAGGAAGGTGCCAAAAATTCAATTAAGGGTTGCATTCTAGTACCTTGTACTTGTCAGACAGGTTGAAAAAATGGGTTATAATTTCCTTGTCTTTAACACCTCTACAGACAGAGGGTTTTATAAAGAAACTCATTTATGGCTTTAAAAGCTTACAAAATAAAGCTGGTATATATATATTGCCTTAGTTCCTCAGTACACAGAGACTAAACTAAGATTAGTTGCCTTAAAGATCACTCCTGGCTACCTGCAAACTCAACACCAGTGGTGTGGGAAGCACAAATGAGAAAAACTGCTGATTCCTCATCAGTGTGTAGAAGAAAAGCTTGGAGAGAAAAGCAAGACTGATTACACTGTCTCCTGTAAAGAGCATCTGCAGCAACAGACAGAAGTCTGGCAGAACAATTTGATAAAGGAAGAGCTGAATGTACTCAGGGAACAAGAGCTAATGGTCAGAGGGAAAAAAACACCATTTATGAACTCAGGGAGGAGATGGGTGATTCTCCTTCCCCTCAGACCCGACCAAAACTATCACGTGAACGACAGACTAATTCTAGAAGAAGTTTCAAATTGGTGAAATTCAACCACTGCTGCTCTGCCAGTCAGTAAATATGATGATTGCTGCAGGTACCTTTACTCTGGGTGATTTCTGGTTGGGAATCCTCTCAAACCACACAGTATCAAACAGGGAGGGACCACCTGACCAGTAATAACAGTTTAGAAAATGAACACAACTCTCCCTCCACAAAGAGCCCCAGCTGAGCATGGGAGATGCAGGAGCAGTCAGTGAGATCCTCAGCACTTCCCAGGACCAGCAGTGGTTGTCATGGCTACCCTGAAGGATGTGCAGAGGAGGCTCCCACTGATGGCCAGGATTTGCTTCTGGACTAGTTCAGGCTTGGCCTGGGGCTGCCCTGCAACAACAAGGGAACGTGGCTGCTGCCACAGGCCTAAAGGTTCTTACAAAGCCAACTGATCCTCTGCAGAACAACATGAGAATCGCTTTTTCAGCCCTTTCTGCTTTGCTCAGAAATCTAACCTTCCAGACTTTTGTTTGAAGATGGGCTAGAATGTTTCTGCTGGAGCAGAAGTATTCTCACAACTGAAAAGGTTGTGGTTTTACCTCCCACAGAAGGAGTGAGACACTTCATCAGCTGCTCACTTTGTTCACTGTCCTCTTCCTCCCCATCACCCAGCCCCTCTCCCCCTCCAGCACAAAACAAAGCTCAAACCTGAGCTGGATTCACCTCAGAAATAACTTCTTTTCTATAACCAGTGGCACAGGTGTAGAGGGGCCAGCAGAGCAAGGGCTAAGTGCTGGAATCCAACATCCTAATGGGAAATCCTGCCCACACAATGCACTGGGGCATCCTTACACGTGCAGCTGATCCAGAGCCTGCCTGGAGGTGATAGCAGGGAAATGAAAGTGCCAATTCTCACAGCGACAGACATGCAATTCATGAGGTGTTACTGCTTAGAGCCAGGAGAACAGACCCAAGGAACTGGCAGAATAACTAGGTGTCCATAAAATGTTTTAACTTCCAGCTATCCAGGACAGTGCAAGCAGCACATGAAGGGATCTGTAGTTTGGTTCCTGGAAGTGGTGACAATCCTGGGAAATTATACATTCCTCCAAATAGCAGACAGACACATCACTGCTCTGACATGTGTTACATTTAAACAGCGAGTCAACTCCTTCATATTAGGGCATGTATTTACATTTTCTGCGCTGCAAAACATGTTTATCCCTAAAAAATGTTTATCCTCAGCTTATGTGAGCATCTGACCTTGCCAAGCAGAGATCCCACAGACACGTGTAGGACCATTAAGCTTGTTGGAATCTGCTTGTTTCATACATGTGCAATGACATCCAGATCTCAATCTGCACAAACATTAGTAATAAAGTTATGGCATTTTATCACCATCTGTCAATTCTGGTGTCATTGCCTTCTGGAGCAGGAAACCTTGAGGTTGATTTCATTAGAAGCAGTGCAATAACAATATAGAAAATAGCATTTAAACCTCCAGGATACAGGGACTAAGACCAAGAGGAGTCATTCTACAGCAAGTTTTTGGACTACACTAAAACCTTGCTCTCCAAAGCACAACAAGTTGTGCCCCTCATTTTTTAAATGACTCCACAGCACCAGGAGCTTCGTGAAAACCTGAAAGGAAAATGGTACCTTGAAAACTTTCATATTGACAATTTTTACCATTAAATCCCAAATGTTTTTAAACTTTCATGGAGCTTGGCACTGAGTCACTAACCTGCTGAGGCAATTATGCAAGCCAAAGTTGTCTTAATTGCGCTTCCTCAAGCATATTCCCTCAGCTCCAATTAAAAAATAAGAAGAGATGCTGAGAAGCCATGTCCAAAATACTTAAATTTGAATAGCCTGAAGCAAACATCTAAATACATGTCTTGACAATTTAAAAAAGGTGGTCTTATTTCAAAAACTACTACTGTAAGACCTGCAGTTGGGAGGACTTGTATGCAATTTCTCTATTTGTTTCTTCTGTCTAGAAGGAAAAAAAATTTGGAAAGAGTTGGGCAGAGTGCTCTACTTGTGACAGCTCCAGTGTTCCCCACAAAGTGACAGCTTTAAATAAGGAAACACAAAACCCACAAGCTCTGTGAAGGAGAAAATTTGAAGCATTAGGGAACTTGAGGACTCCAAAGGCTGAGAATTGGGGGTGTGCACGTGACCCTTCCAAAAGAGCCAACAAAGCCTGGCTGGGGAGAACTTCTAGGCTGGAGATTGAAATATTATACTGGATTTGCTTTTAAGAGATCAGAACAGAGGGTTTACCTGTCAAGTTCCAGAGAAGCAGCTTAATCAGGCATAGATTGTTTGGTTTAGCTATTTTAATACCCATTTCTGTCTCAGTGAGGGCCAGCAGCCCCGGACACCCCCTGAAGGGGGTCACCCTCATGCACATTGGTCTTGTGGTGAAGGTGTTGACCTGATTTGACGTGGAAGGAGGAACAATACCCAGGCACAGAAAGTGAAGTTGGGTCTCAGAAGCTCTCAAGAATCAATTCTGACAAGTTCTACTTTTGCAATAACGTTTGTTTGGAGTGGGGAGGCCAAGGCAGTGCTCCACTCACAGTGCAACCTCTGGGGATAACACCCCAAATGAGACAGCACCATTCTTTTCCCTCCCTTTAGATCTCCTTGGGGCTGTTTGGGAAAGGCAGGGTGTGATCTGATTCTGCAGCAGTCACTTTCTATCAGGAGCAGCAGAAAAGCCACACTGCAATCAGTTCTTTTCCAAACAAGAACAACAACTTGCCTGCTCTTGCACACACTGCACATTTCCTTCCTTACAATAAGTCACATTTCTGCTACTTTACTGTGAAATTCAGCTGATCAGGAAGCTCCCAGTAGCAAGTCCCCACCATAATTTAATTAAAGGGCAGTAGTTAAGTTTCACCATATGCACCTGCCAGATGCAATCAGTGCAGTTTAAGTCTAAAGGCGCCGTTCCTGCGGGTACTGGAGCATAGTTTTATAAGTGATGAAAGCTGTCACTTATGTCACAGATACTGCTCTAATGCAGGATGATATTACAGTTTCAGCAGAACCAAAATTTATTAATAATACATTTTGTGAAAGCATTTACAGCAAGTGAGTTTGCAATACAGTGTTTCAGTTGCCATACACTTTCTGGCAACCCCACATTTATGGATAGAGCCACTTGAGATCTGTTACATTAGTCTATATACTTTGTCTGGCATAGTAACAAGCTTTCAGAGCCAATTTTAAACCTTCCAAAGTTGGAGGACTGAAAGACACAACTAATTAGGGAGAAACAAAAACAGAACAGGAACCCTTCACTATCCAGGGTTGTAGGAAGAGGGAATACTGCATCAAAGCACCTTAAAATTGGGTGTCTCTGGAGGACACTTGCTGAGTGCCTTTCAAAAGCCAAACAACAAACTCAGGGAAGTTTTCAAATGTCTTTAACAAAATGCAGTGAAGAATGTTAATCTCTGAACCATGCCAAAATAACTAAATAGAAAAATATACATCATGTGTTAAATTGTGTTTCAAAAGATCAAAGCAGAAGTTAATTCTTCAATACTTTGTCCAGCTCCCTTTCCAAGGACTTCAGAAGCAGAGGGATCAGTCTGTGGTACAACTATGTCAAGATGATGAAGAAAGTTAATTAAAATGTATCAGGATTTCAGAAAAGAAGTCTGTCACTTCATAAACTGAAAGCAAGCCTGACATACAAAACAGCTTGTTTTCCTACAAAACAACATTGGCTTCAGCCTTGCAATCAACACTGGGCTCCATTTACATTTAGGTAACGTCCCTCTTGCCAGGAGAGTTATTTTTCCCTTCTGTTAACACTACTGAGATCAGAATAAGTTTCTCACAGTACAGTAATGAGACACACAGATTGTTTCAGAAAAGCCCAAAAAACAATTAACCCCGGTGCTAAAAGTAGATGTTATACCCTGATTAATTACCGGGAGCAATTCATCACTCCCCGGGCTGTATTTACAATGCACAGACACTGCTCCTCCAGCGCTTCCCAGCTCCTTTCTCCTTTCTTCTGAGCTTCCAGCCAGCTCCAGTTTCTCCGAGAAGGCTCTGCACACAGCAGGCAGAGTGTCCTGACTGCCACAGCCCTGCCAGGGAGCAGCAGCACAGCCCAGGGAGCCCCTCGGGCAGCGCTGGCACTGCCCCCGAGCACCCGCTGCTGGAGCTGTCCTGGCACAGGGCTGCGGCCACACAGAGCCCCTGAAAGGCTGTTTTTAAAAGCAGCTGAAAGAGCAGTTTTGGCAAGTGAGCTGAGCCCGACCAGCAGATCCAAAAATCGGAGTGAAAACAGGCTGGAAAGCTGGGCTGCACAGAAACTTCAGGGACAAAGGGGCGAGAAAGGAGAAATGGCGTCAGGAAAAAAGTACATTTAATCAACATCACTGAGAGGAGAATTTAGCTCTAAGCCCCTCCACTTCAAATATTGCTCTAAGATAACAGCATAACATCTGGTACAAAATACAGACCTTTTTAAAAAAAAAAACCCTACAGAATAATCTGGATGCAAAATTCAGCCAGTAGCAGGATTTTTCACTCTGGGTTTTACACAGTGGAAAACTCCAAACAAGGCATTCGATACGAATTTCTTTTTGATGTGAAGGATGCTGATCGCTCCTCTTCCCAAAGGAGTGAGAAGCATGGGAAGATCACGTGGAGAAGAAAATGAAGCTTCTCTTTGCTCCTGCCCTAAGGCCAATTCCAATTCTTGCCTCTCAGGCTTCAGCATCACTGCTATTTGCTCTGCCGCTATTTTTCACATATTTTCAAATATTTCCATTTGTCTCTCTTATCTCCATGATTTCTTCAACTTTACAACTCCAGTTTTGTTTTGTTTCCACTTGAGAGCAGCTCTGCAAATATCTAAAAGGAGGAAGGGGCCAGGACATTTGCCAAGTTACAGACATGACTCCAAACACCAACACAAGCAACTGATCACCTCGTATCTGGACAGGAGTTAAAACCAGCCAGAGTGGTACACTGGGTAGAACTGCTACTAAAACCCTCATGCTTTTTTCTCCACATCATCATTCCAGTCCTTCCTCCCTCTTGTTTCTCTCAAGCTTCCATGAATTTACCAGCTTAAGAAAAAAAAACAAAAAGGCAACCAAGAACAAATGGAACAGTGGCAGCCTCATAGTGTTCAAACTGGGAAAGCTGGCAGGGCATGAAAACGAGAAGAGAGCTCGGTGCCCTGCACGTCTGTCTGAATTGTTCAGAAAGAATATTTGGAACAGGAACAGCTTCGAGGGATAAACGGGGAAGTTAGAAACAGAAAGAGAAAGGCAGAGAGGAAAAACCACTCCCTGCTGTGCAGGCATCTTATCCACAACAGAACATATGCAACGGCCAGAGAAACACAGTTTTTTTCAGTCAGAGGCAAAAAACAAGACTCGTTTTTGGGGGGGAAAGGGGGGGAAATAAAATATTCTCATTTTTGTTCTGATAGTTTTGTTTGTCCAGGCCTTGGAGACCTGTAGCTATTGAAACATCACTCTTGGCTCACCACGGATGAAACAGCTCAGTTCAGAGTCCAGGACTCAAGCTGTGCCTGGAAGGTGGAATCTGGCCTTGGAGCACTTGTGCAGCTCACTGTTCAAGCCTCATTGGTTTGTGTTTATGAGAACTGACGCTGTTCCAAGTACCCACTCGATGATGAGCCATTTAAACACCACATGGAGGGAGCTGAATTTGTCTTAATCTTGCTTATTCTCCCACACAGAGGAGTTTGTATCATGTTAGACCCGATTCTAAATGCTAAAGCAATTCCCATGAACAGCAGCAATCACAGGCCACTTGTGCTGTGCTCTCTTGGCTCCCATCTACACAACCTCCCTGGGGCTCCAGGAACACACTCTAAACCCTTGTTTAAAGCATTTTTTGGCTGTTGGTTTGGGTTTTTCCATGGGTTTATTTTTATAATTCAAAAACTCCAGTAACTTAGAGAAAGTAATCAAGTAATTTCCAATGCCCAGAATGAAAAACGAAGGTTGTAACTTCACTGTCTCCCTCCCAAAATCACACTACCTATTTTCCAGCAAGTCCCAGGTGTTTCCATAAGGATTCCCTATGGCAGGGGAATATTAATTGTACCTTTTGTTAGAGAGGTTGTAACACTACTCCCATTTTTGGTATTACAAGCCATGATTCATGCGCGTCTAATATTTCACATTGGTGGGTAATATCCACGTTCTTGGGAAAAATTAGGTTAATCTTTTTAATTAGCATGGCTTTTTAAACTAAATAGGCCAACCTGAATTCTTGGGCCCATATACAAGATCCCAATTTTGAAGCTTTCCACAGGTTATGTCTAAATGAAGCTGTGGAATAGGGGAGGTGGGCAGCTGTACCTCAGGGCAAGGAATCAGGCCCAGTTTTGTGAGGAGAAGTTGCATTAACACGGCCACAGCAGGAAAAATGTTTTAATTTTCAGTCAATGTGGCTCAGCAGCAAACTCACTGGGCAACAATCAACCTGAATGACTTGTCTCACACAGACCTCCTGGAGCTGGTGCAGCTGGATGGGAAGCACTGCCCAGAACACACCCATTTCTTCAGTCAGTCACCACAGAACAGTTATTGCACTGGATCCAAATCCACCCCGAGGTGTAAATGGGCAAAAACTCATCTCTCGTCACACAAAGACTCTGCTAATCCTTGAAGCAGCACAAGAGATCAACTGTGCACCTTTGGCTTGTGATCACCAACTGAGCACTGGGATAGGTAAATTATGGCTGGCCTGCTTCCTAGGGGGGAAAAAACAGGCATGGCTTAGAAATTAATGGAGAAACACTACTTATAGCATGAAATTATGAACCTAAAAATAACCTTAGGTGGGTTTTCTCGCTGTTCAAATTCATCCAAGGCAGAATGTACAGACTATGCTGCCTTGAAGTGAAGAACAACACTGAGATTTGTTGTTTTAAGCAGTAAACTGCCCACAGGTGAGAGCAGCCCCACTGGATCCAGTGTCCCCATCCTGTGTGACATTCCATGGTGTGGATTTCTGCACACTTAAAGCACAAACAGTAACCAGCTGAGGCAGCAGCTTTGTACTTGTTTTCATTAAAATATGGGGAAGCCAAGAGCAGAAAGCATCAAACCTTAACCAGTATACATCTGTTTTAGCTCCCAAAGTCCACAGTCACCAAGGCTACTATAAATGGATTAAAAGTTCATTATTCTTTTTTCCTCCACCAGTGCTACATTAAAAAGCTTGACTTTAAACAATCCAGTCTTCACTGCACAGAGAATTGTAATATTTGTGTGCTTGTTGTGCCTCCTAAGTATAATATTAATGATGTCAGACATGGCCACGCACTTGCCCAGGCAAGACTTCAATTTATGTCTCTATACAGGCAGAAATTACCAGCCTAACACGTGTTTTCCCATGATTCACGAGGTTTCAGGAATGGTTACGATGCATTAGGAGGGGCAAGGAAAGGCCTAGGATGGATTAAGGGAACCCTCAATACAGCAAGACTTGAAAACACACTTATCAGAGCTGTAATTACAAGGCTGAATGGTCACAGCTGATCCTTAACCTCAAACACTCTCACACTCCCCTTCAGCCAGTTTGCATCAGGGAAAAAACCTTTACTGTGGCTTTATTAAACAAATATTTCCTTGCTCTCATTTTAAAGGTTCTACTAGTTTAACCTGTCTTATATAGAAAGAGTCAAACCATGACACTACAAAATTAGAGCCCCAACTCCCTCAAAGTCCTCAGGTTGTTCAGATTTCCAGAGGTGTTTCTGCTGAATTGTTTCAGGGAGGGAACTGTGCTGTATTCACCTGCTGTTTGACACTGGCAACTCCCCACTCCCCCTTCAGGAGATTACTTCATCCAGGAACCCAGACTAGAAGTTTTCCTGATCAAACTGTGGGTATTTCTGTTTATTTGGTTCATGATACAGTCAGAGAGGTCAAGGTGGTTACTGAGAAATAAAAGCCTACCTTTGGAAAACCTCAGTGATTTTCCTGTGACACAGCCCAGCCAGGAAATCTTCAGGGCTGGTGTTTACTTTTTAATTGGACTAACAATGATGCCAGTTGAGGTAGCCAAGTATGAAATTAATATGGATTTAAAAGTTCAAACTTTGCCAGTTTGGGGATGTTTTATTTCAGTCTCTAACTCTGATATCAATCATGGAGGGGGAAGAAAAAGGGAATTAAAATACTATTCTGACTGTGTACACAGAGTGGATGGGCCAAAGAGAGTCTGTAACTGGAGTAAGAAAACATCAGGCTGGACTTTAACAATAGAATTTTGCTGGCAAAGACAAGAAAGCTTTGGAAAAGGTTGCCTGGGGAGGTCTCTACCCATATCCACCAGATCCCCTTAAACAGGGTTCTTGTTCAAGGATTTTGGAATTCTTTGGCAAAGCTGGCAATTAAAGTTCAAACCTCTGTTCTGTGTGTCAGAGATGGAAACACAGACGTAGCCCCTGTTTTGTGAGATTCATGGCTGCCATACAAACTCCACCAGGAACCCAGCCCTGTTCACTCTGCATCTCTGCTTTTATTTAAAAGGCCTGAATAATCAGAATTATTTCCCCTTGGCTTAAAGTAGCACAACAAAAATAATTTGAGCTTCTCAGAAAATGTTGCGTGTTTAGCTGCTCCATCCGTAAGTGGAAAGAAGTTAATTACACAACCCATTTAGGCATTTAATGTCCCAGGGCCAAGCCACTGAACGTCCAGGAAAGCATTAATAAACATGGCCTATCTACTTCAGAGAAGTTGTGATTATCATTTTTCAATAACAGAAGTCATCAGCACTATTTCACCTCTCATTTCTTATGAAATTAAACCAAAATGGCAAAGCCTATTTGAATTCAGCTTATTGTGAACGTGTTCTCTTTTTGTTCCCGTGCACAATGTCAAAATTCAGGGCTGGGTTTCTCCAAGTGCAGCACACCAGGGCTCAGCTGGAAACAAACAGGAGCAGCCAAGCAAATAAGCCTCTATTTTGATGTTTAAATGGGAAATAAATATTCAAGTGTTAAAAAAAAAATCAAAACAAACTCCACACAACAAAAATCTGCTGCTTGTTTTCAGAATCTTTACATTTTAAATCTCTGTGTAGAAATGGTCCACTTTGCTTTTCAGCTCCACAGCACACAGTATTTTAGAAGTTCCCTCTAAGGAATAAAACCCATCACAGTCCAAGGCCCATTAAAGTCAATTGAAAGACTTGAACTCTACAACATTATGCATATATGAAATGATTATATATAATATATATGCTTTAACCCATATATGGGTTATTGTCATTCCACTTCTGAACTGCACCTGAAATGCTCCCCCTCAACACCAACCAACTGCCTCTTCCTTGTTCTGAGGACAGACAAAATAATTGTAAATTGGTAGGAAAAAGCAATATTTCAATTAGGAGAAGAAGTGCAGAGATTCCCAGAAAAGAAACAAAACTGGTAACTCCTCCTGGTGATGGTTACATATACTGTAACATATGGATGAACTTTATGAATTACGTGCTAAAGTATCTTCAAATGTAAGTGTTCCAACAAAATATACATAAAATATACATAAAAATATCCATATCATCAGCCTTTTATATGCTTAATTAAATAGAAAAACATGCTGGCAACTCATCCTGTAATATAGGGAGGTCTAAATAGCAACTTACACAGCAGGTATTAATGGCTGCAATCCCTCTTTGCATTACCAGAAATAATTATGACATGATTTTTAAAGGCATTTTTACCACATATAAAGGCTCCTGCCAATAACACTATTGCCAGGTCCTTCTCCCAGAAACTTCCAAAACTTTAACAGGTTCATCCTGCACATGTGCACAAGGTTAAGTCTTACGATTTTAAACCATTTTCAAAATATTCTCGTTGTTACTCAAACCCAAGAAACAGATCAGGTTCCCACAGAAACCATCACTCTTGGGTGAACCCATTTCAGAATCCACGCTACTCAAGCCTTGAAATATTCCAAAACAAATGAAAAAAGAAAACTAACTGAAGAAGAAATAAGTGATTTCCCTAAGCATTTTCATAGCTTGCATAAAGACATCAATTACCATGGCTTGTCTTCTAAATTAATGATTCCCAGTGATGGATTATTCATGCAAGTCGGGCAGCTGAACATTATACTTTGACTCTGGGGAGAAAGTGTAGCATGTCTTAATTAACTAGATTTTGTATAAGCCAGAAGATGCTCAGAAAAACTTTATTTCTCTAGTCAACCAGGTAAAATGTAAGCAAATGGAACAAGTGGTAATTGAAATATGCAAAAATCTTCAGCAGTTTTCCATAATCCATATTTAAAGGGAACCAGCAAGAGCACGTTGCCTCAAGTGAGCTTTGTCAAATCATTCCAAATTGCCACTTTGGTGAATGAACTGACTTCAGATCTGCTCCATCTAAGCATGAAAAAGATGGAAATTTCATATTAATGTGCTGCTTCCTGTCTAAGCACAACCTTGCAAGACTCCAGTGATGGCACAATTTCTCGTTTCAAAAGGATCTCAA
The DNA here is from genome assembly GCA_013397135.1 of Pachyramphus minor. Classification (NCBI taxonomy): domain Eukaryota; kingdom Metazoa; phylum Chordata; class Aves; order Passeriformes; family Tyrannidae; genus Pachyramphus; species Pachyramphus minor. The sequence goes on along the minus strand of VYXB01009193.1, from coordinate 748,381 downwards.
GTATTTTTTTGACTGAAATTCAACTCAACACCGCAATTTTCCATGAGTGAATGATAGGTTATTATCCCAAATATTTTCCAAATGAATGCTGTGTTCTAACAGCCTCCTTGAACAAACACAACATTTCTGTGTTGTGTAACTCTATTGATGATGTGTTTTTCTTTGATCAGGATGGTGCACAATAGTCCTCCAACAATTCAAACAATATCTAGGATTTGCACTTATTTGCTTTCCAAGTGTTCTTCAATCACTGTACTGAAAGATCTATAAAATAAAATGGTAAGTCTATGATAAATGTTGCAATTTATCCTTAGAGTAAGTAATAGGAGCAATCTAGTATCTCTAAAAATCTATACCAAGCTGCTCTAAGATAAATGAATTACATGACCATCTAGTTACTTACAGTTTATATACATTAAGGTTGTTAAAAGTACTAATCACAGTCAGATAGACCTTTACCTTTTAATATCCAGATGCTTCACAGCCATTAATGGATTTTATTTGATGAGTAGGAAGACTCTGTTTTCATTTTATAGTGGAGAAACATAGGTTAAGTATAGATTAAGTGACTTGTCCACTACCAAAGGATCTAAAAACAAGGAAGCCTTTTTCCTTCTGCCTTTAAAACTATCCTATCCACTGGTGTTACCTTCTCTGAGCTCCTGGGATAATCCTGGAGCCTTTGAAAGCAAAAATTTAATTTTGTCCCTGCTCTCTCAGTGCTTCAGAGATATTTCTGGGGATTCTCCTAAAGCCCTACACTTCCTAAGGAATTAAGTAATAACTCCAATATAGGACAGTTACATACATAAGGATTAGGGAAGGATGGTGAAAATCAATTCAATTAGTCTCTACCAATCCTGAAATGACAAATAGTGGGAGCACATATTATCATTCCTGTGTCTCCACAGGGCTTTCACTACAGGTGAGGATGATCCCACAACAGACTCAGCTCCCTGTAACAATTCTTGTATGCAGATCTGAATTTAAGCTGCTTTCCTCTCCTTCCAAACACAAGATGTCCTCGTGCTCCTGTTGGGAAATACCCTTGCATCACTCCAAGAATTTCTTTTCACTGGGGCTGAGCAAAAGCTTGTCCTCCAGCAGCTAAAGGGTATTTGGCTGTCACTTCACGTGTGAGGACCTGCCATCCCATCTGTCATATCCACAAGTGCACTGGTCTGATATTTGATGTACATTTTCCTCCCTCACATTTGTATGTGATAAATTACCAACAGCATATTTGCTTTATGTGTATCATCCCCTCTAAACAGATCTACTTAGAGCTAATTTGATTCTTACTCACTTTGATGGGGATCTTCTCTATGTGTCCTGCTGCCCCATATCCCCTGTAATTAGCCATTTCTGTTTGCTTTCTCCCCCAGTATTTGTTTTCCTTGGTATCTCCTCATAGATCTAATATCCTGCTTTCTTTAGAATTTTAACACACGCACGGCAGGAAGAACAGATGGAAACTGTCAGCTACAGATGATGCCAAGGAGCTTCTGTGCAAGTGGAGACTCCAAAAGCTCCAAAATCCACGTGGGCTTTTGTGCTACCATGACATTTTCTCTAAGATTGTCATCTCCTGCTTTGCTGGATTCCCAGGAGCTATTTGAGATGGTCTTCACACACCTGAGTTTGTCAGATGAGGGAAGGAGTTATTCATCCGACATTTTATTCTCTCTGGCTTAAAAGAAACAAACTAAAATATTAAAATAAAACTTCATCACTTCTGGCCAAGTTCACATGAGGGTGGGACATTTCAGAGACAACTTATTTTCTGTTTGAACTGGTAGTAATAAACCTACTCCTGCTCACCCTAAAAGAAAGCCACAAGTGCTTCTCACAGCCCTGTTTCCTTGCAGTGGCACTGGCAGGTGGCAGAAATCGGGACCTTTGGAGGTTAAAGGAAGCAAAAATTTGTGAGCCCTCACTGCAGGAGCACAGAGCACTGTGGGAACAGCAGAGGAAAGTGGAGCATGGAAAGGGAGGTGCTCAGGGGTAAACCTGGGCACTGAGGGAGGAGGATAAACCAGGCCAGCAGATGAAAGGGGAAGGCCCAGTTCTGATGCAGAGGAATGACCCGAGGCAAAGGCAAAATATCCCCTCCAGACTTTCACTACCATGAGTGGGGACAACACATAATCTCTGTCTGTCACACTTAGGGCAACATCACTGCAGGATGAAAAGGAGATCACAGCAACCACAGAGCAGAACAGCAGCGAATTAAAGGGTTCAGCTCTGCATCTCCCGGGGTTACATCACAAGCCCTGCATGGCTGGTCTTTGGAAAACCTTGCCTTGTTCCTCTGAAGAGATTCTCAGACACTGCTGTCCTCTTCTTCCCAGCTCAACTCCAGACCTCCACTAACAGCTCCTCAGGACACAGAGAATTAGGAGAGCAGATGTGCTGATGGATCCTGGGACTGGACTCACCACAGTCACTGGGCACAGCAAAAAGAAGCTGGTCCGTGGCACCTGCAGCCATGAAACAAGATCTTGTTGGTCACACCAGATCATGGAGGTGCTGCAGGCACATTAAGCATTAATCTAAAACTCTTCTGTCATCTTCAACTCAAACATCAGCTTTGTCAAGTGTTATCTGAACCTTTATTTTAGAAGTATGGAGTCAGCTTTGATTTTATTTTTTTTCCTAAAGCAAAACCCCACCTGCTGCCTGTAATGTTACTGTGAATAAATAATGTTACTGTATTAAAGAGGTTTTTATCACCATATGCAATTGCACATGGTTTTAAAGACAAAATAGAACTACTACAGTGTTTTATAAGTCCATATCCAGTTTAATAAGAGACTAGTTTATTCCTCTTTAGTACTTGCAAGAATCATTAGACATCTTTCAACTCCCACTAATTACTTTGTCTTTGGCAGACATTGCTGTTTCCTCCTCCTGCTTTTTTTTGAATAAATCTGAAATTAACAAGTCAATAAAGTGACATATTTACAGTAAAAATAACTCAGCTCCCCTCTCTTCTTCCTCCCACTTCTCATCTCTCTTTGCAGATGAAAAGGTCATCGTTCACCTACAGGCTTTACACACACTCCCAGGGATTTGGGCACCTTCCCTTTGCATCAACCGGATCTCAAGATCTGATATTACAGTGAGCTCTTCCTGTTGTCTCAGGCTTTGATTAATTGCTTTAAATACTTTAGAAACCAGAGCAAACACTTGTGAAGAAAGATATCTGAGAAAGAAAACATGAGTTGCTTCAGTGAACTCCAACTGCCATGTGAAGTACACAATCATTAAATGCTCCAGGAGCTGCTTTAATTTAAATGTGGAAGGAAAAGCACTGGAAAAGGGCACTTTTGGTGTACCAATTAAAAAAAGATGTCTTAAATCTTTAAACCCATTTTCTTCTTAACTCCAACTTACATAACTGAGATGTATGGGGAAAACTAGGGCAGGAAACATCACCTCAGAGAGAACCAGTTCCTAAACTCCAGAGTTGTGCAGCAGTGCCAGGAAAGGAGGCATCTCCAGTGGCTGAGTGATCGTGAGGAGCTCTGACAGCCAGTCCTTGGCAGAGTACCCACGCTCTGAACGTTACCTTGACATGCCAAGGTCAGTTAAAAAAAAAACAAAACCACATGTAAAAGTAGATGTCCAAGTTCTCCACCTTACTCCAAACTTCTACAGGAGAAGCAAGAGCTGGAATGGCATTGCTGCTCAAGAAGTTCCACACGCAAAATGCAACTAGTGAGCAAGAGTCTGGGCATATTATCTTATTGCAAAGGCAGTGAAAGCACTCACTCTCCTGTGGCATCTGAGCAAAATTCTCAGAATTCAGTCAGAACTGCAAAAGCAAAACAGAGTGTGTTGTTAAAAAAAGTAAAAAAGGAAATGACAGTTCTCTTTTCTCTGATGAGGAAATCCCCCCCAAACCTACTGCACACACAGAAACACGGATGACAAAAATAGATGAAAACAGAAGAGCACAGAAACTGCAGCTCTTCCGAGGTCTGGAGAGAGCATTCCCAGCTAACAAGTGCTTGATTTGTTCATTGCAGAAACCCCACTGCACATATGGTACAGCTTCAGCTTGCATTCTGACAGAATTGATCTTTCTAGAAGCAGCAGATTGTCCATTAGGCCCATCAAGTCATCATGGGGTTAGAACTGTCAGACATACACAGCAGAGCACAAACAGTTCATGTTATTAAGCATTTATTTATTTAGATGTAATGGTGAAAGACTGCAGGGCTCAAGTACATAAATAAGTGGAAAGGCAGCCTAGAAATCGGAGAGTATTTGGTTAAAACTAAATGAAACCACCTTGTTCTAACTTTCTCCTTCTAGACAGTAAATTACTTGTCATTATGGACAGAACAGTCTCAAGGTCTGCAAAAATATTTCTGGAGAATTATCATAATATTTGAACACTGAACTAAACCAAAAATGCTTTACAACACAGGAGGTCAAACCTTATTAACCCAAAAGCCATACACACATTTAACTCATTAGCTTGTATGAATAAGAAATTTCCTCTTTTCCCATCTCAGAGCTGCAGCTGCTTTGCAATGACACCAAAAGCCCAGAAAAGACGTGGATAACTCACGCAGCTTTTATCACATTAGCCACGGGCTGCACTTCCCATAATCATTAGCTTTGAAGTGCATTAGACAAACCAGAACACAACCTTAGAGCTGATATTTTAACAGCTCCACACAAGGACAATTCTCTTGATCAGAGATACTTTACTAAGGCCACCAAATGAGATGCTGTGGAGAAGCACCTAAAACCAGCAGGCAGAGAACTCTGTTACCCAGCCCAGGGAGGCCAAGCAGTGACCAACACTGAGTCTCCACACAGCTCCCAGCACACACTCCTGATTTTGGCTGGGCTCAGGGACCAACAAGAAGCAGATGTGTGCAAGTGGATGAGACTAATGCAGAAGAGAAATCAAAGCTTTTAGTTTCAAACAAATACAATGCAGCATGGCTTTGCTCATTAGCAAAATGCACAGATTATCCACGTTTATGTTCAGTCCAATACGCCATTACCATTTCAGAAATGGAATCTGGGGAAGGGAAAGTGAAAAAGAGATGACACGGTGCCCTTTGAGTGAAGTCAGGAAACTGAAGATATTTCACACAGGAATTCATTTTACTTGAATTCTCACGTTACTGTATTGCTGAAGATCTTCTCCAACACAACCTGCACGAAGGTATTTATGCTATAAATAAATACACATTTAAGGTGATCAATGCAGTTTTCCTTACATCCCTGCCATTTTGTACTGCAGAGGGAAGATAAATCCAAAACTTTACCATTATTATTGAGCTGTGGGATTATTCTTTCTGTCTTGAAGTGGCTATGGCTTTGTTACCTCTAAGACTATTTTACAAAGAAGTTTAAAGAAAATGTGTTCTTTTGTCAAGTCAATAATTCACGACTCAGAAGGCATTTTCTTTCCTACTGCAGGAAAACGTTCTTTCCCTCCATCCCCAAGTTCTGCAAACCTTTAGTCATCCAGTTCACAAGACCACGCTCAGAAGACATGAATTAAACTCAAGAATTTTAAAGGTATTTCCAAATTTAACTACTATGGTCTTTCATACATTTAGAGAAAAATACAAAGTTATCACTAATTACAGACGTCTTTCCCTACCATCTGCCCACTATACTGCATCTGAGATATGCAAGTGTACATAAACTAGAGAAAAAGAGACATTAAACTTTAAAGCCAGGTTTGCACACCAGTTTTTTACATTATTTTGAACACACAGCTTAATTAAGATGAGGACAGCCTGCAGACTGAGTATAGGACAGATGTACCCTGTATTAATTCCTACTCAGCCTGTGCCTTACAAAGACAGAATAATGTATTGCCCACACAGAACACGGTTTGTTAGAGATTATTTTAAAAGGTATTCAGGCATGCCAAAAATGTGTCTTCATGGATGATGAGCAGCCCAAAAACAAATCTGAAATTTTGAGAAATAAAAGAGGCCTTTAAAGAGCTAAGAGTGGCCAGATCTTGATGTGAAGGATCCTACCAGCACTAACCCATCTCCCCTGCTACATTTTGCGATACCCATGATTATAAACTGAATTAAGCCACGCATAAATACAACATTTACATCTACAGAATAAATTTCAAGGGGGTCATTACAACAATGTAGGGTTCCTAGAACTCTATTAGACTCTGTGTGAATGTATACACATTCTTCCATCTGAGAGGAGGTAAGAAGAAACCCAAGCCTTAAAAAACAAACCCCAAACCCTGTGTGCTCCTGCAGGGAGCCAGACACTGGCCAGAGACAAATGCAGCTCTGAGCTGCTCATTCTTGGAATCAACTTGAGCCAGCAGTGCTGTAGCTAAAGAATTCCAAAGGCCAGCAGACACACAGCATATTGTGGGGTGTCAGCCCCGAATATGAAAGCAGATGTAGGTGAAAACTACTCATGAAGTTGTCGCTCATGTGGACAAATCGCTTGCTTACAATGGTAGGTGGTGAGACAAACTCAAGGCAAATTTAAGAACTCTAACTGGATTAGAGAATGTGAGAATACAGGATGAACAGTCTCACGAGGACAAATTTTGGAACTCATGGCTACATTTAACAGGAAACTTCACACTGCCAGAAGCCTTCACACTGTATTGTACCTCAGGTTGCCCTGTGTAATTGTGTAGGCAACACGTACCTCAAAGAAAAAGCCATCAACCTTTCTTCCTCCCTCCCTTCCCTGGGCTACTACTCCTCACCACACTCAACCAAGCTACAATAATTCTAAAAAATTCAAGGGATGTGAAAGAAACAAAGTACAATTCTGGTCCAAGCCTCATGGCTTAAAAAAAACCCTAAACAACCCAAACCCGACAGAATCTGGAAAAGTATCACAAAATTGATGGAGGGGGATAACAACCTATTTTAAGTTTCAGCAGCTGCAGGACTGCAGCTTTGTAGCTTTATTTAAAACATACTAATTTCACTGAAAGAATAAAATACCATTAACATGCATTTGGCTCGATCTATGCTACGACATTTTGGTAAATACATCTCTCACCTACTCGGAATGGCATCATTTTCCATCAGACTACACCAAAAATGAGATGATAATTGAGGAATCAGAGCTCGAAGGTGAATAACAGTACAAAACTCACACACATTATGTAGCTTTTAAGCAGCCCTTTAATACCAAGATGTGTGGAGTATCTGATAGATGAGAGATGACAAACAGTCTGATTAAAACGAGCTGGTGCGGGAAGGAGAAAATGCACATGGTTTAAAGTGCAACAATCCAGGTGCTTTTTTTCCCCACACACACTGTTCTTGCTGAGGTACGTGGGGACACACAGGGACACCTGCACATGATCCGTCTGTTCCCACAGACACCAAACTCTTCCCACCTCTCCCATCAGTGCCGCAAGAAGTTGCAGCCAACGCCTGACAAGTTCAATGCTTAAGCTGCTCATCCGCATGTTCACATTGGGGAATTCATGTAGGTAACATCAGGTAATACTGATCAGTATTTAAAAAAAAAAAAAAAAAAAAGGAGGTTTAATAGTGGTGCATCAGAAATGCGGATGCAAACCCAAAACTGAGCTGATGCTTTATTAAAAGTTTTTACTATTAATTTTTAATAATTGAGCTCTTTCTGCAACATAATGTCAAACTTTAAAGCTCAAAGCTTACTAGTTACAGCCTTAGCTCGACAAATAATACGCAACTTCAGTTGTTTTAATGGCCAAAATGCAGAAAGCTCGGCGCGCACACACGGTCTGAGGAGCGCTGAGCCAGCCGGCAGGATCGGGACTGCCACAGCCCGGGAGAAGCCCCTCATAACCGGGCTCTGGAAGCCCAGCTGCGGGCTGGGAACGGCCGGGAACAGCCACCGTGACCCGCGGGACACCCCGGGCGGGTTTTTGGGCACGACTTTCCCCTCAGCACAACTCCAGCTCGAGCGCTTCCCGCCGGAACCCCAAGGGCGCCTCAGCCCCTCGGGGGCGGGGGAGGGAGCGCGTCCCTGCCCTCGCCGCCCGCAGCAGGTAAGCGAGCACCTGAGGGGGCTCTGGGCTTGACTGAGGGGGTTCTGGGATTGATTTCCACTCCTCTTGGGTTATCCCGCGGGGAAGCAGCTCCGATCCCGACCGCCTCCTCTCCCGCCGCAGCGGCGGGCGCAGCCCGTGCCCGTCCCTCCCTCAGGTGCTGAGGGAGCGCCGGCGACCCGGGCACGGGCAGCGGCTCCTCCGCACCGGCACGGAGCGGGGAGCCTCACTCGATTAGAACAAATAAACTAGAGCCGCACGGTGCGTTTGCACACACAGACCCGCCAATGGACGAG
>VYXB01009193.1:634039-739748 GCA_013397135.1 Pachyramphus minor | reverse complement strand
ATTAAACCTTCCCCGGCACCGCGGCCGCGCTGAGGAAGCGGCCGGGGCGGCCTGGCCGTGTGGGGAAGGTGTGTGAGGTGTCCCCTGCCCTCCCGGCCGGGCGGTGACCTCCTCCTGCCCCCGGCCCTGGCAGGGCTTGTCCTTCCCCCCGCCCTTCCCGCGGCCGCGGGGCTCCGGGGCCCTCCCGGTGCCCGGCCTGGTGCCGGTTCCCGGTTCCCTCGGCCCTGGCCCGGCAGGCGCAGGCCCGGATGTGTTTTATTTTTGTGTGTATTTATTTTTAGCTCGTCCTCTCGCAGCGGGCGCTGTCAGGTGGCTGCGGCGGGCAGGGAGAAAGGGCACCTCGGCTCCTTCCTGCGCCGGGGGAGGCTCAGGTTGGGCATGAGGAAGAAATTACTCACGTCGAGGGTGATTAGATAGGGGAAGGGGCTGCCCGGGGGATGGTGGAGTCACCGACCCCGGGGGTGTTCAAGGCAAGGCTGGACGTGGCACTCGGTGCTCTGATCAGGGTGACAGGGTGGTGTTGGGTCAGAGGTTGGACTCGATGATCTGAGAGTTCTTTTCCAGCCTATTTGATTCTGTGGTTCTCTGATTCTTTCTCCGCAGGGTCCCCAGGGCTGTGCCCCCCTTAGGGACTGAGCAGTCAGGGCTGGGGTGTCCCATTAAGGTGCTCACTGAACTGGTGAGTTTGGCTGGTTCCTCTCCTGTGTCTCGCACACACTGGGTGGCTCAAACCTTGGGCCAGGTTTGTGCTGTTCCTGTTACCACAGGAACTAATTGTCCCCTGGGATTTGTTTACGTGTTGGGAAGTATTTTTATGTTCCGAGCTGTGTCATACCTGGCGGTGTTTGATAAATAGGTTCACTTTCACATTCACAAGGAGGTGAAAAAGAAAAGAGAAAGAGGGGTATGTTGTTGTGATTATATATTCTAACAGCCACAGCCTGTTTCAGTTATGCTGTATAACAGTTTTAGTGTTGCTGACTAGTGGAACTGGAGCACAGGCTGTGGGTTCTCACGTTAGGCACAAACTGGATGTGTTAGGACAGACTAAATCACTTCCATTTTGAAGTCCAGCAAAGAAACACAAAGTAATTGTAATCCTGACTTCAAGTTACGCTTGGATATTTTTTTTTAAGTTGATATGGTTCTATAGATAGGCATCTTGGATTTATCCCAGGTTTGTCTGATTTCTGGATTAGTCATAGAATTGTTCTAACAGTAATAAGATGCATAAGCAGTTCAGCTTTGTCAGAGTGAGCTCAATTTGCAAGTGGCTGTTACACGTGTGTGGGGACGTTTGAGAACTGCATCTCTCTGTTCCAGACACTTTAAAGGCACTTCCAAAAATTCAATACAATTTTCTGGTGACACTGCTCTTCAGTGAAACTGCTGGCTGTGAGAGTTAGTGGAATATGGAATCAGTGCACTAGCCTGCCTTTTTGAAATGTCTTGTTACCTTTGCTGATTTTAAAATACAGAGATTGTTATCTCAAAATTTGATCTGTATGCCACTCCCAGGGCATTCACCCATACAGTTTTAAAAAGAAGGAAAGTTATTCTGTATCTGAAGCACAAAGCCTTGAAGCTTTGTATAATATAATCTAAGTTATGCAACGGGAAATAATTGTGATTGGGCAGGTAAGGTAATATCTGAAAAAAAAAATATATGTAGGTTTTTTGGTTTTGGGTTTTGTTTTTTTTTTTAATTTAAGTGACCATTAATAAGAGAAACATAGTTACCAAGCTATGTGGGGTGTGCATGTAGTTAAAAGAGCATATTCTGCAATTCTTCTGTAAACTTGCAGCAGCAAAGTTGACCTAAACCCCCTCCTCCCATCCACACTGCTCTTAGATTTTGATTTGAGCTCTTTGCCTCTGAATTCAGGATGGAATTTATGCTGTTATTTCCCTTCCCCCACTCCTCCTTCCTGGACTGAAGTTATTTTTTCTGGTAACTCAGGGATCTCAGGTCAGGTTAAAGGTAAAACCTCCTCGCTGCAGAAAGTGGAGCAGAACTCCTTGGCAGTGGGACTGTCTTTTCTAGCAGGAGTAGAGCTGTAGTTTTTGCTAGAAGCCAACCACTGAAATAATAATTCTTGTAAATCACTGCCTCAGGCCTTGTTCCTCTGTGGTACTTTTCTAAAAAAGAATATTAATGTCTAAGCACTTACCAGATCTGAGGTGGATGGAGCCCGGAGAAGGGAATAGAGACAACATCAGTGCAGAATTAGATCTGCTGATGACACAGCTGAAGATTGAAATCCTGCCAGCTGATGCCAAGTATTTCTGTTGGTTTAAAACTCTTTAAAAGTCCAAATGAGGAGAGTCTGCCCTCTTCTCTTTAAACACTTTCAGAAATAGTGTTGCACAAACACCTTTCTTTGGTGGATACCTTGTTTGTTTTCACCTTGCCTATGCACAGGTGTGGATTTTGTGGATTTGTACTTCCATGGTGATGGTTGTGTTCTTATTTAAGTATCTCTGCAGTTCTCCTTGATTTTTAGGGCATGGCTAAAAGCAAATTGTCACCTCAGACACTGATAAGGGTGGTTGTACATCCTGGGAGGGATGGTGGTTTGTGCTCTTTACCTTTTTTTGGCTCACAGGAAGTTTATCTTCATGTAGGTTTGTTTGTTTTTTTTTTTTCCTGCTAAAGTTCAGTTGAATGATTTAAAATGCCATTGGATGGATATGGGGGAATGAGTCTGTGGAGAATCTTTCCAAATCTGTTCCTCATCCAAAATGTACCACATCTCTCAGTGTTTGAATGGCTGGGATGATATTTTAGTGCTGAGACATAAGGGTTAGAATGTCAGATTTGTAGTGACAGGGAAAGCATGTATTCCATGTCAGTACATCTCTTGATGTGTGTGATTAAGATTGAGCAGGCAGGGTTGTGTTAACGGGCACCTCAGCACAGTTTCAAATCTGGATTCTCTGTAAATTCCCTGTGTCATTCTGTACATTCTCCCCCACAGTAATTGCACATCCATGGATTTGAATCCATGGGATCATTGGAACAAGAAAAGCTCAGGCTCACACACAGTGTCATATTTGGCAGTGTCCTGCTGTCTTCTCCTCATCTGCCCTCTCAGACCAATTAACAAGTTTGCCAGCAGAGTAACACCTTTTATGCATCTTACAGCAATTTCCCAGGATTTTCTGAACTGCACCACTCCATTGTGCTGTTGTAATAAATCACCTTCTCATGGAATCTTATTCCACCTTTTTTGAGAATGTAAAAAAAACCAGTTGACAGATGAAACTGGGGTAAACTCCTCTCAAAGAAAAGGCTCTTTTGAGATTGCAGGGAACTGAAGTTAAGCTGTTAGGAGACAGTGTCATGCAGCCTGGCAGCTGTGCAGAGCTGCTTTTGATCACATCCCAAAAGAAATGCTGGAAGCTCCTTGTGGCTGCCTGATAATGTGCATTAAACTTCGGCTCCAGTCAGACCATTTTCAAGGTTGGTGAACTTGCTAATAGTTGATCTAAATAATAGAACAGACACTTCATGGGGATTTGGTCCCTCACCAGGATTGAGCCCTTCCTCAAGGATATTTGTATGTGGTTTAGTTCAGTTGTGACAAACTGTCTTTCTGTAGCACAGTAAATGTGGAACTTTTTGTGAAGGTGTTTATTCTTTCTGTTTAACACCAGCAAAGACTGAAGTGCATAAGTTACATCCAAAAGATGTGAAGCAGCTGATCCCTACCAGCAAAGATAAATAGTGTGGCAGGGTCAGCAGTCAGGTGTGATGGTGTGATGCTTCCTGGTGTATCTTCTAGAAAATGGGGAGATTTCTGGAATAATGAACAACCAGTGTGATATATTGAATGTGTTTCTTTTCATACATTGGCAGCAAAGGCATTTGATGTTCTTATGTATTTCTTGTGTGCATGTGTGGATATAAATCCACCTCTCCAGTCACAACACTGGTATCTTTTGTGTTAATATCAATCCAAAGTGCTGTATTTTTTTTTTTTTTGTAGGAGTGTCAGTGTCTGGTAAAGAGGTAATAGATAATGTGTAATTGTTTTTATATGAGGATTTTAACTGTACCATGGATTAGTAACAATAGCTTATGGCTCTTCAGGAGAAAATGAGTTCTTCATGGTAGTCCACAGTGTAATAGGTTTTCATCATCATAAAAATCCATCATTTCACTTAGGATTTCCTTTTTTGTGTGTGTGTGGGGGTACTGCTTGCCCATAAAAACAAAGTAATTATATCTAATGGCAATTCTGTCCTTTTTTGCCCTTCTTCCTGTGATAAAAATCTTCTGGGTAGAGTAGAACAACGTTCAGTGACCTGATTTAACTCTTTAAAAAACTTACTCTGAGAATGCAGTCCTGGATAAAACCTCACAGAGAATTAAACTGTGAGTGCTGCCTTCAGTGGTGCTTGTCAGATTAGGGTCTTGCTGGAGTTTATATTTACTGAACTTCCAGAAACATGGAATTAAACAGCAAAACAAAGAGATCTGCAGCCACTCTGCCCCTCACATGCCAGAGTCTTTGGAGCAGGGAATACACATGGATAATAAATGGGACAGCTTGTACCTGCAGCAGGGAGTGAAAACTTGCCCAGACAAGTTCCCACCCCCCCATGTGAGCAGACCTTGCATGAATTTATGTAACTCTGAAACAAGTTCTTGAAAGATATTCCGCTTTCTGAGGAATGGTGAATATTCCCTTGTGTTCTTCCCTGTTCCTGACAGCTCTGAAATGTCTCTGGGCAGGTGAGAAAAATGTGAGAAGCCTGATTTTTGCAATTCCATCCATGTGGACGTGTCCATACAACCCCCTCTCTAAACTCTTGGGAATCCTGTTCTGGGGCGGTAGGAATTGCTCATGTGTGTTATGTTGAAGGGTTGGAACAAGCAACAGAAATTTTGGAATTTCTCAAGACTGGTATAAATTTTTTACCATAGTCATGTTTAATTTTTCTTCAGTGTTTTAACTTTGTGACCAGTTTTTCAGCCACTTTGGAGTATATTCACAGTGCCTGTTCACAAGCTCAGATGAGACATGTATGATATTTGTAGTCAGCCAAGTTTTTCTCTGTGCTGACTGTAATCAATAACAAATTTCACTTGTGTAATTAGGGCTAAACTACTATAAACCTGCCCTGGAAAAAATTATCTGTTCTTTTACTGAAACAGCCAGAAGATTTTTAGTTGCTGCAGAGCATAGTGAGGAATATAACTGGAAGAAATATCTTGGTTTTTTTCACCTGTTCACACTCCCAGTGATATTGATTGCTGGAGTAGCTTCTGCTGGTTCTTATAATTTCACTTCTTTCACTTCTTACTCAAATATCAATAAATTACACAGACATGCAAATGCCTGATGACTGAAGCTTGTTTGGAGAAAAAAACTTCCTGTAGTGCATTAAATATTCCAAGAAAATCTAAGAATTAAAACTGTTAATCTCCTTTTTATTTTTATTTCTAACTTGGGCTTCACGTCTTTAAACTCAATGATGTCATATAAAATATTTTTAGAGAATCTGATGAACAGAAAATGTAGCAGGCTGGAACAAAGATTCCTTGTGAGCTGTAGGGTGATCTTTCTTCTTTTCCACATATTTTCTGTGCCTGAGCAGTGATGGCTCCATGTTGGATACGATGAGCTGGACTGGGTGGAAAACTTCCAAAACAGAGGTTCAGTTACTGGAACAATAATTTTCCATTGAGTGAACAGAGCTGGGGACACGCCCTGAGTGGAAACATGACTTCAGCTTATATAAACCCAAAGAGGGAATATTAGGAATTCAGAGGGGTGGAAAGTAGGCACAGCTTGATGCATGTGCAAAAAATATGGGGTATTTATAGGTAGTTTTAATGTTAATAGTCATGATGCATCTATATAGGGTTTGGGTTTGCAGCATTTCAAGCTTTTTCTGGAGGGGAGTTGTCAGGAACCTTATGCTGCTGCTTATAAGTGGTGGCAAGATTATTGTAAATACATATCAAACAAAATCACTGTTTTCAGGAAAATTGATTCCATAAGAACTTGAAGAAAAAAACCCCCACTTCTGGTAGCACCCTACTCTTTAAAATATCACTTCATGCATTTCAATTAGGGTTTTGAAGGCACACAAAGAGGTCATTCCATATTTACTTGACTTGTGGCATAAGGAATTCCTGGTTTCTGGGCAGTAACAAGCTCATGTTGATCTGTGTTGTCATTTTTAGAACCTGCCAGTCACGGGTGTTTGTAATTGTGTGTTTGTTTTTTCTTTTCCTGCACACTCTAAGGACATCACATCATTTTTCAAGCCCTTCAAGTATTCTGGCACCACGAGGAAAAAGAAGAAACGTTTCAGTGAATGAGGAGTTTTTTGCTTCTATAGTGTTTTCCTTGAGAAGTGGCTCTTTGAATGAGGATGACAATGGAAGAGATGAAGAATGAAGCAGAGACCACTTCTATGGTTTCCATGCCTCTCTATGCTGTCATGTACCCTGTCTTTAATGAGGTGAGCTGCACTTTGCTCTGGAATGTAACAATCCCCTTTATTTTGGGAAACACAGGTGCAGTAACAGGTTGCTCATTTTGACTGTGGAAGCTTTGTGTCTGACACCATCTCCTTTCCATGTTTTACCCTTTTTCCATGAATACTGTTTCCTGCTCATCAGAGGTTGCTGGTTGTCTTGGCCCTGATCTTTTCTCTTACCTTTTACAGAGGATTTTCACAAAAATGCCAGGTCTGGTATTCTGTGGCAGGAAGTAACATACAGTCAAACTGTACCTGGGAACATTTCAATTTTGCTGCTAATGGTTATAATTTAATAGGATATTTGATTTTCTCTGAGTATCAGAGATTGGCAAGATGCTCTCAAAACCTTCTGTCAGACTTTTGCTGCAAAATACATCCAGTGACACATTTGATTTATTTGAGGAGGGGGAAGTCTTTCCTTTGGGATTGAACATTTTAGTATCTCTCAAATGACACCAGTAATTTAAAAGCCTCTCTAAGTTCCTCATTCCATTATGTGTGTAAGGCAGGGCATGAGTATTTGACTTGTTTTATTCTAATAACATCAGAATTTCTAACAATTCTAAACTTTCATTGCAGCTAGAAAGAGTAAACCTGTCTGCAGCTCAGACGCTGAGAGCAGCTTTTATTAAGGTGAGAAGTAACTTGTTTTGAAGAATGATTGTTTAAAAGGTAAACCATATATAGTAAAGTTAAAAAGTCAGCTTTCTTGTCCTTATCTTTGCATCTGAAGACTCCATCCTTGCTGCAGCAGAACAATTGCATGGGCTGTAAGTTTGAGAGGTCAGATGTTATGAGTAGAAATCTGAATGAAACACACTGAGACATTTTAAAGAGATTTTTGTCCATATAGTGCAAAAGCTTAAATGAGGAAGCAGTCAGTGAATAAATATTAATCTAAAAATGCCAAGATTATGTGGCAGAGGTGCTCAGGAGCAGTAACACACAGCAGGCTTTGGAAGTGCTTTACAGAGTGAGTAGTAATGGGATTTTTTTGTGGGTGAGGATGAGTTCAATGCTTGTGTCTGCACCCAGCAGTAAATGGAAAAAAGAGTCTTCTAACTTTTATATTCCTAAAGGGTGAAAATTCCTTTATACTCCTTTATTGAAGTGCTGATCTTCTGAAATTCTTAAAACAAAAATAATTGCAGACATGACAAATCTTAACATGTGAGCTGTGCAACTACATTACAGTTTTCTGTTTATAAGCCTAAATCTAAGTGTACCTTGACAATCTAAAGTCTCAGCTACAGCTCATGCCAGCTAAATATTCTTACAACTAATGATAAGGAGCTGAGCTGAGTGCAAATAATGTAAAAACTGAGATATTGGTAGCAAAGAAAAAACAACCCACTCCCATTCTTATTCCACACAGTGCAGTTTTTTTAGTAGCAGCACAGGTAGTGGGAACATCTCCAGTGTAGGCTGAGCTCTAGCTTAGCTTTTCTTAGATATATCATCAGTCAAAAGCTGTTTTTTTAACTGAAAAAGCAATTCCAAAATGATGTCTGGAGCATATGATGTGATTCATAAGAGGCACATCTCTAAAATGTCACGTGGAAGGTGGGGGAGCAGCACCTGGCTTTCAGTGAATCGAATTCCAATGGGTACAACATCTTTGTCTCAGAGCTTAATGTTTATGAAAATATAACAGGATATAGAAATTCATGAAAACCATTCTCATTCAAATTGAAATGAGTGGAAAGGCTTATTGGAAAAGTTATTTATACTAAATCAGTGATACAGCCCAAAATAATGAATGTTGTAGTGGAAAAATGGTTTTCAATGTAATCTACTGGTCTAAAGCCATTAGAATTCAAAGTTTTTAGCAAACTCCTGCAGTATCTGAAGGGAGGTACATGAAAATCTGCCTCTGTGCTTGCAACATTCAGGTATTGCATATTTAAGAGTCACAATTTGCTTTTCTGTACAGGCTGAAAAAGAAAATCCAGGTCTTACACAGGACATCATCATGAAAATCCTGGAGAAAAAAAGTGTGGATGTGAACTTCACAGAGTCTCTTCTGCGTATGGCAGCTGATGATGTAGAAGGTAATAAATCTCATGTTGAATAACTGTATTTTTAATTACACTGTTAACTAGAAGTAGGCATTCTCTGCCTTTTGTTTTCAGAAGAGATGATTTGTTTCTTAATACAATTTTTTTAGCGTGGTAAAAGAATGTTTGCATTTTTCGGATACCTCTTTAGGAGAAGTTGACTTTTCCTGAAAACCATACTTGAATAATAAGAGAAAAATAGAAAATGAATGTCAAGGACTATATTTATGTGGGTGCATAGTTCACCTTTTGCATTACTGACAACACTGAAAAAAGCATATGTGGAATATAAGATCCTCCTTTTTTTCCCTCTGTTTCAAATTAAAAGCAATAGTTACACTGTCAGAGAAGGAGAATGTAGGCTTGAAGTTACTTTAATCCTGAATTTGATTAGTGTAGTGCCTTCAGTGTCTCAAATAAATTCAGATGGGCTCTTCCATCGTGCAGTAATAAAGGTGATTGTTGCAGTGTGTTTTGGTTCATGCAGAGTGTGTTCACTGCAGTTTGCTGGTTGTGGCTGTTTTTGTGCTGCTCACCTTCAAATATCCCACAGCACCACTGCTGCATTTTTGTGGAGTGTTTTTAGCTGTCACTGGAGACTTGAGGACACACTAATGGTGTTTCTGAATATGTTCTTTTTGGTAGAGTATATGATTGAGAGACCAGAACCTGAATTCCAAGATCTTAATGAAAAGGCACGAGCACTTAAACAGATTCTTAGTAAGATTCCTGATGAGATCAATGACAGAGTGAGGTTTCTTCAGACAATCAAGTAAGTACCATGGGGTGGATTTTTCTGCAGATTGAGAGGTCAGACTTTTTATTTAGGCCTGATTCTTACTCAAATGTTTAGGATATTCCTTGACCAAACTTACCTTGCTGATTCCCACACTGAATTCCCAGGGCACTGCTCTGGCTCTTTGCATTTGGTCTTGTGACATAATGTCTGACCCTTACTCTGTAGAGACTGTTTTAAGAAGTGTTTGATTCCTAGAAGGGGATTAAATCCCAACATTTAAATGGTATCACTTAAGGATATTACATTTACTTTTTTTTTTCCCCAACAGGGACATTGCAAGTGCAATAAAGGAACTTCTGGACACAGTAAATAATGTCTTCAAGAAATACCAGTACCAGAACCGGCGGGTATGTGCAGCAACTCTTCTCATAAAATATGTGAAATAGTCTAATAGGAGGTGTTTCCTTTTGATCAAAGGATGAATAGGAGACTTTAACTGGTCAATGCCATAATGATTTAACCCCAAAATTGTGTGATAGGTCTGGGCAGTTTTATAGGAAGAGAATGATATCTCTTCATGTCTTCTAAGAAAAATGAGAATCAAAATACTGTCCCAAACATAATGTCAGCCAGTTTTCTGATCAATTCAACCTCAGGATTCTCACTCTACCCAACAATATGTGAACTGAGACTCTGCTCCTGATGTTTTTGTTTTCTCAGGCACTTGAGCACCAAAAGAAAGAGTTTGTAAAATACTCCAAAAGTTTCAGTGATACTCTGAAAACCTATTTTAAAGATGGAAAGTAAGTATGGTTTTGTACTAACAATTTACATCATTAAAGGCTGTGTTAATCAACAGACAAGCTTCCTTTTTCAGCTCTTGCCTAATTTTCTGTACCTGTGTCCTCAGACTATCATGGCTGCTTTAAATACTATTTCTTTTGTAATGCCTTTGAGGAAAGGGAATTTTTTTTAAGTGCACCACAATACCACACCCATGTGCAGTGTTAGTTTTAAATCTGAATTTGTGAAGTTAAATTTCCTGGCCCTGTGTGGTTTTTCTCAATGTGTATACAAGGACAAAGAAATTATGAATTCTTTATTGAAAAAACTACCTATGTGAAGTATCATTTGCAAACACTAAACATCTGTGCAACATTCTTTTTGATTTACATTTTTATTGGACTTTCTTTATAGGCCCTTATAATGCTTTGCAGTATTTGGAATTTCTCAGCTGAATCTTTTTTCTCTTTGAACATTTTAGCCTTCAAACTGAGGCTTTTTCCAGGTCTTCACCTTGGCTTTTGAAGTCCATGTTCCTGTACAGTTCACTGTAGTGATTGTTTGGGAAGATGAGTGTATCCCCCTCAGATTCTGACAGTGCCAAAGTGTTCTGTGTGCTGCAGTTCTGAAAATGAGAACTAACTTTCACATCAGCTCTTGTTGAGCTTGGCAAAGACTAAGAACACCCAGGACATGGTGCATTATTAAAGGTCAGGGAACTCTTAAGAGCAGCTGGGAATACTGTCTTGCTTCAGTCAGAGCATTCTGATTTTCTTTTCTTGCTGAAATTGGGGCTAAATTTGGTTATGGCACCAAAAAGAAATTTAGACCTTGTAACTTGATAATTACTGGACAGAAGTGCTGTATATTGTAGGCATAAGCTTCAAGTGTGTTAGTTATTTGTAGTATTGTAGGAAATTCCATAAGGCTTGTATTTCCTACCCCTGTGATATCAGGAGTAATTTTAATCTGTCTGAACTGCATGTTGAGGAAGATTCCTGCTCCCACCAGGAGGTACCAGCCCCGAAGAGAACTGTCCTGCTCCCAGATGTCATTGAGTCAAAAACCCAGTGGCTCCACACCCTTCTTAACAAAAAAGATAACTAAAATAGCAATTTCCTTCCACAGGTGTGCATGCTTAGTATTTCTACAGGAAATATTTGCCAGTTCTGAAATTGGTGGGGGGTGAAGTGCTCAGCTTTGGAAAGAACACGTGTTTGACAGTCACAGAGTCAGAGAATGCCTTGGGTTGGAAGGGACCTTGAAGGTCATGCAGTTCCAACCCTCAGTCATCTGCTCCACTGTTTTTCTTGGTTAGCTAAACCCCAGAATCAAACAATTGAGATGTCAGTGATGATTGAGAGCCCAGTTCTTTAAGTTCCTGGCAAATAAACAGAGCCTTTCTGGGATTAGCTGTGCAAATGAGGCCGGGCGCCAGCACTGAGCTTCAGGTAGATCATCACAGGGTAGGACATCAATATACTTCCAATTTGCAAAGCCTGGATGCCAGTAATGCTGGATTTATGGAATGCCATGTTTCTAAAAGCATCTGAAGCAGTGTCTTTCTCTTTCCACAGGGCAATAAATGTGTTCATAAGTGCCAACCGACTAATTCATCAAACCAACTTGATACTCCAGACCTTCAAAACTGTGGCCTGAAAACTGTATATGTTGAGAGTTGTACTTTTCAATGGTGGATAGGGTACCTTTATATGTAAATTTTAAAGTTTTGACTGTATAAATTATCAGCCCCTCTCCAGGGGGGGCCTAATGCAGGATTTTGAATGGGATTATTGCCATCTTACACCATATTTTTGTAAAACATTGTAGCTTAATCATAATCTCACAAGGAAGATTTTGCATCACTTTTTTGCTATTATCATTCTTTTCAGAATTATAAGCCAAAAGAATTTACGCCTTAATGTGTCATTATGTAACATTCCTTATAAGAATTGTAAATATTTGGTGTTCTGTTTCTGACATTTTAACTTGAAAGCGGAAAACTGCAAGATTATGTATTTAACGATATTGGTGGCAAATATTCAATAAATAGTTTACATCTGTTAGACTGTCTTTTTGTATGTGAACAGAAGTGCATAGCTCATCTTTCTAGAACTGCAGAGCATTCATTAACTAGAAAAAAAATTCAAATTATTTGGGTGCTTAAAGCTACTGGGAGTTCAAATCAGTGTAAAATCAGGGGTTTTCCTTAAAGTGGAGATTTTTGGCTGTGATCTAGACCAGAATACCAGAATAATTTTATTAAAATGTCTTTGACAAAGTAATAAGTAAACTCAGAAGTGAGATGTTCTTTTGTTTTTGATAGAAACTAAATCTCACTTCTTTCTTAATCTTCTCTTGGTGGTGAGTTAACAGGTTTTTTTTACTCCTAGACTATTCCAAGGTTTGGAGCAGAGGATTATTTTAAATATATGCAGCTGAGTTTGCAGCAAAGGTTGAGTTTAAAATATTAAGATAACTGGGTTTTAAATTGGTACCCTTTGGGAGGGAGGAGGCAAGAAGCTGGAACTCTTCCAGGTAGCACTAGTGATATCTATACTATGCATGCCACGAGGCAACTTTCATTTTTCAGGGATTGAAATCATGTGAGACCTCCACTGACAAACCTTGGCTGTGTAGATGGTTAAGAGCTGCTGATGGACAGATTCAAATTTTGTCATTGTGATTTCATGGTGATATTCCACAAGTTTAAGGAATCTCTCACGTGCCCCTTTGAAGTGCACCTTGAGCTTATTTTGAAATAGAAGAAACCTCTGAAAGTTTTTAAAATCTGTGGCCATAACTAGTAAGTTTAGAGAAGAATGTGAAGCAGTTTATAAAGCTGCAAAGGCTGTTGCAGGAGGATCACTCCAGGCTGAAAGAGCACAATTGCTACAGAAATACTCCTTTTTTAGGTATAAATGCTGAAGAAAAGGTCCATCCAGACTTTCCTTGCACACTGGCCTGGTGCTGTATTGCTCATTTGGGGCAAGTGCCTTATCCAGAGTCCAACAGCTGGGTCCTTGAATTTGGTTATCTGCTTCAGGCATCAGAGAGGGGGGGAGTGCAACCTGCAGCCCTCCCAGATAGCACTGGATGTTCTGCTGTCTGCCTGGCCATGGAATTGGTTCCTTGATGAGAGCACTGACTGTAGTGAAATAGAACAATGTAAGGAGGGTGTTGTGTAAAAATGAGTCCTTGGGAATGTACATTGTGAGCTTTCTGGTTCCACATGAAGCTCTAAAGGGGACATGGCCCTTAAAGCTTTGCTGTTCAGCCTGTGTTCTGTTCTGACAGTGCTGTGTTGTGTCATTAGCAAACTGAGCTTAGTAACATGACAAAGGGATGCAGATTCAATGTAGAGTTAAAACTTGCTGTTATTTGTCAAAGCTTGGCCTGCTGAACTGTCATTTCTTGGAATGTGGTAGAAGAGCAGCAGTTTTAGCAGTTCCTAAGGAGACAGCCTGACTAAATTAGAGTAATACTTCATTTGCATCTTTGCATTCTGTGAGTAAAAAGGTTGAGTAGTCTTCCTTGTAGATGATGTTCACTTAAGTCATAGCTCCAGAGGGCTTCATGGAGACTAATTAGTCAGTTTAGGAGGAAGGGAAAGGCACCTGGAGTTTGTGATACTTCATTTGTCTTGAAAAGAGTGTGTGGTACTGGGGAGGCTGCAGCAGTGGCTGCAAGGAGACAGAGACATGAAAACTTGGGTTATATTTTCCAAATTGGACTTAATTCCTATAATATTCTGAGATTTCTCTCTTGTCTTGCATTCAGAGGGACAGTAGCAGGTGTTGGTAATTATTAGCTGAATGATACCATGTTTATAAGTGTTATAAAAAATATATTAAAAAACCATTTATGACTTGGGTCCCAAACAAGATGCTGTGTTATGTCCTTTTAATTGATTCCTGGTAAAATCAGAGGCTGTTTCATCAAGAAATGAACTGTTCCTGTTCATCAGTTCTTCCCTAAACCTTTACTGCATAAAAGGTACCAAATACAGGGCTGAGCTTCAGGTAGTCTGGCCAACGTGTTTTGTTTGATTTATAACCTCATTGTGATTTCTTTGTTACCTTTAAAATTAATGGAAAATTATTCATTGTAATCAATGTCTGGTAATGGGAAAACTTGAAAACTGGTGTCTTCAGGTCACACTCTTCTGTTGTGTGCAGTGAATCCATATCTAGTGGTCTTCTAAACCTCTATTTTCCACTGAATATGAGCTGGGACATATGTCTGTCAAATTTTATTGTGGTTTTTGCACTTTATTATTCCAGTTACCTGAGTAGCTAAAGATAAGTTTCTCTTAAGGATTTCTGATAACAGCAGTTAGTGTTGCAAAATGCTCTTAGAAAATTTCTGCTGTGAATGTGGGTTATAACTGCTATGATAATGTTAACATACAGAAAACCAATCTAATAAACAAAATAAAACTTTGTATATTTGTTAATGAAGCAAAGAAACGTCTTAATCACTTGTTTTGATTTTCCTCAGCCTGTCAAAGCAATGAAGACAAGCTTAGACTGACTTATTTCTGGTTAGCAGCTTGGTTTAGTCGTGACACAAAGATTTGTGTACAGGTGTGTGAGATGTGCCAGCTCAGTACAAGGTGTATCTGGAGTGGTGAGTATGAAATATCAGTGTTCTGCTGTCACAGCTTCCCTGTACCCAGGCAGTGGCATGAGACAGGATCAGTCTTGATTAAGCATTATCTTTGGACATGATCTTATCTAGATTGCCGCTGAAGTTCCTTCTTAATGTTCTCAGACCCTGCAGTGTGTGTCAGGGGAAGACATGCCTTGTTCTGCAGGTGTTATCTGATCCTTCCACAGACACTCTGCTCCCTGAGTTGGGTGGGGAATGAAAAGAAGGTTGTCGAGACAAACTGGCCACAAATCTGAGCTTTAGATTGTTCCAGTCTGAAGGGAAAATCAAATAAATGCAGCAGCATATGCAATACTAATAACTGGATTTGGTACAGCACTGATTGTCACCTGCTTTTGGAGGAGGCACTGGCTGTTCTGCCTGAGAATCTGGCTTTGCCAAGCCCAGCCTGGCTCCTCTTCCCACAGGGCTATCCAGTGCCTCCTGGGAAGGGAATTACAGGCAGTGTGTACTGGGAGGTGTGGGAACTCTTGGAGCTTTGCATAATGATTCAGGGCACTTGTTCCCTCTGTCACTTTTCACTCCAGTGTGTTGCTCTTCCTCATACCCATCTGGGCAGATGCTGTTTTTAAAAGAGACCAGTAAGGAATGTGCTTCAGGAGCAGAGGCACTGCCTGAGAGCAGAATTAGTGCTAAAAGAATAGGACTGAAAAGATGTTCCTGGGTCCTTTGGCTTTTTGTTACAGAAATTAAAAAGTGCTGTATAATATCGGCCTTAAATCTGTCCAGTTCTATTGTAAAACCAGCTCCTTTGTCCTCATTTCTCCTGTTAGATGTCGTTTTAGAGCAGTCTGAGAGAATAAAAAAAACCCTTCAAAAATTGAAGTTTAATATGCTGCATGAATTTAATTTATGATGAAGAATTCACTAACCTTGTCCATGACCAATTGTCCTTTTTCCCTGTCTTCACTGAGTCATGGGATGAATTGTATCACCACAGATACACAATCTCAAGGTTTTGGACCTCTAAAAACAGCAAAGTACTGGGCAATGCCAAAATTGCTCCTTTTGAGGCTGAGACAAAACAATTTCTCCTCATGTTTGTAACACAAGCTTGAATTTTGCAACAGAACTCTTTGGTGGTGGTGTTTTCAAGGCAGGGGAGGAGGGTTTGGCTCATGTGGAGATGTCTCTGGAGGTGATGGGAGATATCTGTGGAGGTGATGTCCCTTGGCTTCTCTGTCCTTCTCTCCTGCCCCACAGGTTGCCAGTGATGTTGTAGACACAGTCCTTGATGTCTGAGACAATGCAGGACACTTCTCACTGGTTACAACCTGTAGCAGCATTTCCTCCATGATTTATTTTGCACCTTGTCCTCTGCCCTATCCAGGCACAGCTGCTGTGACAGCTCAGGAGGCAGAGCAGGGGCTGGGGCAGCACATTGTCCCCTCAAGGACTTGTGTAGTGCAGGCAGAACATGAGGATTGACTCACAGGTGATCTCCAATTTAACACATATTCCATGTCATCACAACTATTTTTGAGAGATCTGTGCAAGTACATGGGGGTTTTAATGTTCATTAGGAAGGTCAGGGGAGCAGCTCAGCAACATTTGCCTGCACTGCACTCCCTAAAGAGCTTGGGCTGTGATGACACCTGGGCACTCTCAGAGTCTGTGATTATATGATAAAAGGTTTAATCTCTTCCCTCCTTCTGCCACCTTGCAGTGTTGCTTATCCCTGGGTGAAGATCAGTAGGACTTTACCTGGCAGTAAGAATTTGCAATTTAGGAGTCAACCCTTCCAGATAACGTGTGTTTTTGGGTAAAGATCAGATTGCTCAGACAAGTGCAGTTAAAAGTTTGGTTAAACTTTGCTGTTGCTATTCCTCTGGAGTTTGTTTCTTGCCATTAAAGATGTATAAATCATAGAGATTCCTTTTATAGGCAGAAACCAAAGGTGGCCATGGAGGGAAGTGGAGTTGGTTTTGTAAGGACTGTCAGTAACACTTAAGAGCAGCAAGAGGAAGGGATGTTAAATTCTTCCAAGAAGCAAGAGGAAGGGAAGATAAATCCTTCTCACCCTAGAGACAGAAGTGTTCTACTTACTCAGTGTATTCAAGAAGGAAAAGTGTTTTTTAGTGCTGTAATTCCATTATTGGGGGCAAGGTAAGCAAAATAGATTTTCAATTGCTGATTTCTCATGCACACTCAGATCTGCTGTATAAACTGTTGTGAATTTGCATTTGGTATCACAGTCAAAGGAGTGATTACACCTGATGGATAGAGTAATTTTAGAGAATATTTTCTAGTATTTCACTAAGCTAAAAAGCTGAAAGCCCTATATCTAAATTAGACATGTCTCTGACATTTTATTATTTCATAATTGTAACTACTAGACTTCTCACTGTAGGTAATTGCTTTTTTCCCCAAAGCTGCCTTGGTCTCCAAGGACAAGTGATGGGTGAAATAGAAGCCTGAGTGCCTGAAGTTTTAAAGTAAAGAGAATAAAGTATGAGCTACAAATATAATTCACTTAGTCTCCCTTTTTGCTGCTGGGTATCTAATCTCTGATAGAGCCACAGTGAAAGAATTTAAAAGGAGGCTGAGTTACAACCTTTAAGAAAATGCAGGAACTTCCATGGTGAGTGAATTTCCTAATTAAAATGTTAATTGGAAGGATTTTGCCTTGCTTATGGAGGGAAGTGTGGTAACCCTTTTTTCCCTGCTGTTTGTGCAGCCGTGTGATATTAATAATCTGGTGTGGTTTCCTACGTCTGCTTAGTGAGTGACAAAGAACATTTTCTTAAGCGGTTTGGAAAGGGAGATCAGGAATTCCTGTTGAGGTTGTAAAGCAGCAAGGATTATAAATATTGCCCCTGAAGGTTAAGAAGAAAAACTCACAGAATCCTTTAGGTTGGAAAACCTCCAAGGTCATCAAGTCCGACCTGTGCCCGATCCCCACCTTGTCACCCAGCCCAGAGCACTGAGTTCCTTGTCCAGGCATTCCCTGGACACCTCCAGGGATGGGGACTCCACTCAATCCTACCTGTGAGTTTCCTCTGGATCCAGACAGTCCTGCAAGTAAAACTCACCTGAGGTCCTTTAGCCCCAGTATTTAGGGAGCCACGATCCTGACTGGAGTCTTGACAAACTCTAGTTTGATACAAGTTTCTTTGAAGCCCCACAAAGAGCATTGATTGCTGCAGGTAATGGGAGAAAAAAAAAAAATCCCTCCTATTTCTATTTAATATGAATTGAAAAGTTAAAGGGGCAAAGAAAACATAATTAGAGCTGAGTTTTACCTGCATTTTTTATATGACTTTAAATATAAAACCCAAAGCAAACATTTAATTGTAAAAGCCATATGCAAGTAAATATTTTTATCTGAATGAGAACTGAGCTGTTTTTTTTCAAAACCAAACATTTGCATTACCAAGACATAAAAACTAAGTAAGGTCTTGTTTCCTTCCAGCATAAGGAGAGACCTTTTTATCATGGAATAGCAGCAACACCAACTGCTGACGATGCCAAAGTCAGTGAAGTTCAACCTGTTGACCTCTTGCTGCTGGTGCTTTTTCTCATGAACATGCAATAATGCTGCTGTAATTCCCTGTCAATATAAGGGAGCAACTTGCATGAGGAGAGTAAATGAATAAGAAAAATATAGCTGAGGTGCAAAAACACCTGTTGTAATTGTGTCTATTGGACAGAAATTAAACAGCAAGGCTGACACACAGGAATAATTAGGGATCAAAGCTGCCATTTGGCCAGTTCTCATTTCCTGAGGTGCCAGGTGTGATGTGTCACCTTGTCCCAGGGCTCTGTCTGTGAGGACATGGAGCCCAGTGGGACGTGCCTGGTGTTCCTGTGCTTCTTTACTGGGGAGGAAACCAAGAGCCCCCAGTCTGAGCTGGGGCTGCTTTGGTTGCCCCATTCTTGAGCCCAAATGAGCAGATATCACATCATCTGCACCTTGTGTAGGCTGCAACTGTAAATGGTAGGGAAGAATCAGGTGCAAACCTTGCTGACTATTTATGTAATGATTTTTGGTACCAAATCATCATTTCTGCAGGCTGCAAATTTGTGCCTCAGTAAAGCTCTGGGGTTTAGAGGCAGCACCTGGAGTCGCTGGGCGTGGGGGTTGAGGGCACTTGGGTCCCTGCTCTGCCCACAGCACAGCTCAGGGGCATAACTTCCAGCCCAGACTTTTTATTTGTTTCCAAACTGTTCTCCTGTAGCCCTTGAGGCTGCTGGAAATGGATGGGGTTGGTTTGCACAAGGAACACTCCACACTGCCATTTATTTTCACAGCAGCACTCACTGGGTTATGTTTGTGTTCAGACTCCAAGCTCCAATTTCAGCTCTTCTCTGAGCTATTAGTCACTGTCCTTTGAGCCTAACTTGGGGAACAAGGGGAAAAGTTCATCAACAAAAATGCCTGAAGTAGATGGATTTTGCCAGGGAAATGGTTCAGCTGTGAACTGCTGTTGGTTCTGTTCATCTCTAGATTGGTTGTCTCCCTGAATTGAGGACCTGGAACTAAATTTTACCAGATGGCAGCTTTGGGGGTTTTCTGACTTATTAAAAGCTAATTCAAAACCTGTACCTTCTGCTGCTTCTAAGCCTTGCAGACAAGACTTGTTACTTCTCTATTTCCCAGATCCATTTGGAGGAGAATGATGTGGTAGAAATGAATGAAAAACATGGACTTCACATTTATTTTCTCAACCTCTGAAAACTGTCTGAAATGGTGAGTGTTAGTCTTGTGGGGGTTTTTTGGGGGGGGCGGTCAGGGGATGATGGTTACAAGTTAGTTATACCTTTAAATAATGTCTAAAGATGTTTCCAGCTGAATTCCTGAGTGTGTGGGCACTCACCAGTGGCTGCTGGATAAGATTTTTGGTTGTATGTATTGTATTCACTTGCTGCTTGTTGGGATGATGTTGCTGCTCTTCCCATTGCAAGGCTGTCACTGCTTTGCTGAAATTCACCTCTCCCGTGGAGCAAAGGAGTTGTAAAAGCTGTTCCATAACTCAGATTTTTGTAGCTGAATTAGCAGCAGAAACCAGAGAGATAATTTTGTACGAATTTTATCCCTGAGCTATTAAGAGTTGGAAAAACCAACACACCATCTACATCTCTCACGGATGATACACCCACAATTCTCTGTCTTTCAGTCTCTTTGGTAAAGAGCTGCTTTTCTACTGATGGATCTCAGTGAAATAACTTAAAATTGGACAAAAGAATTCATGCTGTTGGCAATGGAACTTGAAATCCAGAAAGACAGTGTTTGAAATTCCATAATTAAGTGTTAAAATATGGTTTGAAATTTTCCTTACACAAATTGTGACACTGAAACATTATTCCTGAGAGCTGCTATTATTGGTATTAAAAGATTTCCAGGCATGGCAGAATTAGAAGCTGTTCCTGTAGGAAAGTGTTGGTGTGTAGGGAAATCTGCCCTGGTTTAAAGTGAGTGTAACTTGCTGTTGGTTCTCCACAACAATTCCTTTCTCTCCTGTAGTTAATCAAGCTGTATCTTTGCTTTGCTAACACTGTAGAACTGTGAATCCAAACTGCATCAACTTTTTGCCAGTGTGTAGAACATCAGTCAATAGGCAACTCTACGTTAAAAAGGAAAGTCAAATAATTTATAATTTGCTGTTTCAGAGAGGATTCAGTTTCCTTTTTTCTTTTAGAACTCCTCTGTTGTGAAAAATCCTTCCCCTGTGCTCCAGAATTCAATACCCACATCAGAAGCACCATCAGTGGGGCACTTTGGAAATAAATGTACAGTCCCTTTATTATCTTTTAACCACCCACTGGCAGAGGACAAGAGTGACCTTATCCCAAACAGGAGTGGTGGTTCCAGCTGTTTTAACCTTCCTCTGACCCCCACCAACCTGCTGGATTTCCCTGTGCCTCAGTTCCCTCTTCATTAGTTAAGGACTCCACTCCACAGGCCCTGACTTCAGCTACGTTACTGTAAGAATAATAAAATTTCCCAAGCATAAAGGAAGGATTTGCAGGCAGTGAGTCTGTCACATTTTGGAGTGAGAAACATTTTAATGTGAGAAAAGGCAAACCACTTACAGTGTGGGAACACTCTGAAACTAGGTGGTGTCTTCTAAATATTTCAGAATGGAGATAGAATAAATAAGTCAGTATCTTTTTAGCTAAAGAGCTCAGATAGTTTTCTGCATGGATTATATTGCCAGAAGAAAATTAGGGAGGCAAGTACTGGATGAGAGTAGTCATAATTTGTAGGAAATGGTTGTGTGGGAGGTGAAAATATTTACTATTTCATTGACCTGTCTACTGAATGTTTTCTTCCTGGAGCAGGAAAATGCTCAGGTACCTTAAACTGCTCATTCCTCACTGCAGCACCTGCAGAGATGCTCTGGTTAAATAAGTTCTGTTCAGGTCATAGAGAGAGTTTCTGAGCTCCATGGATTTCTTCCTAAAGATCAAGTGTTTGAACAACATTCTTTAGCGTCTTTTTTATTTTAAGAGTACAGTAGAATCTGTAATCTTTATGAAGAATTATTCCTAGGTGGTCTCCATTTCAAATTTATCCCAGAAACACTGGGTTATTTATTGTAGTGTAACACAGTGCACATAGGAGTTAACAATTACTGTCTCTTTACTACAAGCACTTCTAAGCAGCCTGACCATGGTACACCTCAAGATGAGACTTCAGGATTCCCATGCTGGAAAAGTGGCAGACTTTTTTTCCATCTCTCAGTGAATCCAGGCAGTTTGGTTACACACAGAACACCTCAGGGGGGTATTTATAGAAGAATAATCACTGCTGTGAGAGCCACGAGAAAGCATCCCGTGACTTTTCTCCTGAAACAGAACAGATGCAGCATCCCCAACACTTGTAGTGTCAGGGGAGTATTTTCTAACTATAATGGACAGTGGTGGGTTGGAAAAGTGTCTGTGTGGTTCTGGCTCCCTCTGTTCAATAGGATTGTCGTGAGTGGAGTCGGAACCGGAGACGTGTGGTTAAGGAGATCAAGGGAACTGATTAATCTTTTTGTGATGAGAGATTAGGGGTTTGGCTTGTTCAGAATCTATTCAGGGTCAGAAGAGAGATTATGAGTGTCTACTTCAATATTTGGGGTAGATAAGAAGAGAACTGCTTCAGCTCGAAGCTGATACGGTCGTATGATCAAGTTATTAGGACTATATCATAACCACAGCTGTGTTGGCTACTGACAGGGGGGTTTCCTCCTTTTGGAGGAAGAACTTGTTCTCCTTACAGGGAAAAAGAACATAAATGGCCTTCAGGTGGAATTTGAGTCCTTGGGAAACGTTGTGTAACTGAGTGGCAGAGTCGGGACAGGAAATGAGATCAAGTCTATAAATACCTGGGGCTTATCTAGGCCTGAGGGAAGAGCTTTAAAGGCTCCTGAGCACTGGAGACGTTTGCACTGGACCCATCAAATGCCTTTGCTGGTCACTGGTTGGGGCCAGGAATTTGCTTCTTCCCTTTCTGTGCTGTGGTGTATTTTTTATTTATTTTTGGTGGTGTATTTTTTATTTATTTTTGGTGTGCATGTTTGGGCTTTTCTCACTTCCCAAGTGACTCATTTGGCTGCAGGAAGCCAGAGATGGGGCTGAGGGTTCTATTGGAGAACCTGGACAATACAAATTCATTTTGTATGTGTATGTGGTGAAACAAAGGTCTGTAAACCAGCAGCAATTCCCTTTATCCTTCTGCAGACATCCTATAAATCATGAATTGTTTGGAAGTGACCTGTGACCTGGGGGTGTGATGATCCATATTGAATGGATGTGCTGAAGCTCCACTCTGGTGTAGAGCTAAGCAAGCTTCTTCAAACCAAAATGTCACTTTGGACTGATTGAAACCATCTGTAAAAATGGATCAAAGTTTGTACTTAATTAGAAAAATTGAAGTATGTATATGGTGGGAATATTATATTTAAAAAATCAAGATTACTTAGCTCAACATCTGCAAATGGAAGTTTTACCCTTTTTAAAAATGTTACATTTAGAAATTTAATTTTTAGGCATTGATTTTTATTTCTTTGAATTAAAACATCTCTAGTAGAAGAAAAGTCATGATTCAGCTTGAAGACTTTTTATACATCATGATGAGAAAATGAATTTTTGGTTTGTTTCCTTTGGGTTTCCATTTTCAGCCACCAAGGCACAACATGAGTTTTTCTGTCTGTGCTCTCACTGTCCCACTGCCAAAGCATTTGGGATTGTTCATCCCCTTAGAAAATCAGGGTGTATTTACACTCCACAGAGCAGAGATCCTAAGCAAGTTATTCTTCAAACATATCATTTGCAGTCTAGACTATCATGATAATGCAAAAGACAGACTGGCAGGAACAGCAATAAGAAAATAAAATCAATACAGGAATTAGCTGTGATTTTTCCACACAAGAACTATGAAGCTGAAGTTCACTTTATTTCTCTTTTTTATTTAACAGAAAAATGAGGCAGCATTTACCAGCACAGACAGGAATTTGCCAGGAGGAGATGGGATTGTGTCATTCCCCACTGCCCTCCCCTTTCCCCTGCCCAAAGCGAGTACAAACAAAAATTGCTGGTGAAGGATAATTGAAGAAATGGAGGTAAAATGTGTTTGGTAGGATAATCTTTAGGAGGTTGATAATAAAATACAGGAGCTTCCAGCCAATCCCACCAGATCAGACACCAAAAATCCTTACCATCCAACAGCTGTGCAGTAGATCATCTGAAATAAAAGAACTTTGTGGTCTCAGGTGTCCAAAGCTCCAAACAAAGCCCAACCCAACCCCTTTCATTAGAACTGGGGTTCATTTAGACCTTTTGGGGATTTCAGCAGAGTCACTGTCCCACAGATAAGGCAATAAACATATATATATATATAATATAAGTATATTCCCCAGGGAACTGAGAAGTAGCTGAGCAGAAGGTATGAAATTCCCTCGTCTTTACAGTTGGAGATTACAGCCAGTATGCTTCACCCCTTTGATGGAATAAACCCATCCCTGAATGCCAGGGAAGGCTCCAGAATTATTAGTTCTGTCTAAATTTCCAAATATATATGTGCCCCTTTTTTTTTTTTTTCAAATACTGATCTTATTGCACCATCATTACATGTGGGCACATCATATTCATGGTGAGATCAGGACTGGTCCTCTGTGTCTGAACACCTTTGTGCCAACTTCAGAGCTCTCTCTATATATTTAAAGATAATTCTGGCAATAATTATGTTAATGTCTTATATTTTGTACTGATAATTAAAAACACTAGAAATTACAAATGAAACAAAACCAATTTTTTTTTTTTTTTTTAAATAGGATAATAATGAAGGTAACTTGGGAATCTTTAAGAACTGGTGGCATGGCTACAATTCCCAATAAAGCTGGTTTGGCTTCTTGGTAAATACAGTTTTAGATTTGTGAGCAGCGGAAGACAAACTGTAGTTGTTTTGTTGGCCTTTTTACTTGTGTTTTTTTTTTTTTTTTTAAACCTAGAGGTTTTTTGGTAAGTCTTTCCTAGCTGAGGGAGGTTGTGATGGCATTCATCTATATTTTAGGGTAATAAAGAGTGTGGGGAAAAAATGTAGTCAGGTGAAAGTACAGTACTGGCACAAATATATATATAAATATAAATTGACCTTGAATAATTCAGCAGTGCAGTTCTCATTAGGCAGCTCCTCTTAGTACAGTTCCAGTGGGAACTGTAAGAGCAAAATACCAACTACCAAACAACAAGAAAATATCCAATTGGCATTTGAGCAAAGTGAGAGATTATTCAATTTTTGGGAAGACTTTATATTCTGTTGCTCACAGCATCGGAGGTCTCAACCCCCTGGCTTTGGAGGTTTGTTCTAGTGCTGTACCTGTGCATGACCTGAATGAAATGCAAGGGTAGGAAGGGAATTTATCACTGAATCATAAGCTGATGGAAATTACAGGAGGAAAAGAAACTCTCTCATGTCATTTAGTCCATTCCCTTGGCAGCACAGAACATGAATTCAGTCTCACCGCTCGAGCTTTTTCTAATATCCAGGATAAATTGCCCTCATCCTTGCTGCAGACCATTCCTCACATTTATAATCATCCTACCACACTAAACAGGGTTTTTTCTATTTGTGTTGGCTGCCTTCAGTGACTCCCACACTTTGTCACCCCCTTATTTGTCACACACCCAAGCTGTGCACATTGAGGTCTTTCAGTCTCTCATAACAAACTACTTTCTGTCTCATTAAGGAAACCAGCCACAGCAGTGACATTAAAATATTAAAATGTAAAGACCTGCCAGGTAGGGACTGTTAATAAGATGGGCTCTCCTGCTGCAGTTGGTGCAGCTGCCTTGATAAATGTCCTGATTTGAAATTTCAGGGTTGACAACCTTTTTTTTTTTTTTTTTACCTCCTCAAGTCAAAAGTGGAGTGGGCAGCAGGGCAAGGGAGGAGATTGTGCCCCTCTGCTCTGCTCAGGTGAGATCCCCCCTGCAGTGCTGCCTCCAGCTCTGGATCCCCTGACATCAGAGGGATGTGGAGCTGCTGGAGTGATTCCAGAAGAAGCCATGGAGATGCTCCAAGGGCTGGAGCCCCTCTGCTCTGCAGCCAGGCTGGGAAAGCTGGAGAGACCTGAGAGCCCCTTCCAGGGCCTGAAGGGGCTCCAGGAGAGATGGAGAGGGACTGGGGACAAGGGCATGGAATGATAAGACAGAGGGGAATGGCTTCAAGCTGAGAGAGGGCAGGGTTAGATGGGATATCGGGAAGGAATTCTTCCCTGTGAGGGTGGGGAGGCCCTCGCACAGGTTGCCCAGAGAAGCTGTGGCTGCCCCATCCCTGGAAGTGTCCAAGGCCGGGTTGGACAGGGCTTGGAGCAACCTGGGCTGGTGGAAGGTGTCCCTGCCCATGGCAGGGGGGGGAATGAGATGGGCTTTAAGGTTCCTCCCAACCCAAACCATTCTGGGATTCTAAGTCAGGTCTTTCTGTGTCAGGTACAGATTTTCTTCACTGCTGTAGTTTCTTTGATCTGCTGGTTCTCCTTAAGAGAATGCTGAGAAGGATCAAATGATCTCTTCCCTCAGAATATCCCTTTATTACTGCAAGGGAGCAGTTCTGGTTGCTGGAGTACTTGCAGATTCAGCCTTTTCCTTAGGACATGAGATTTGCTTTTCATCTTGCTTATTCTGAGATAAATTTGGGGGCCAGATCCCTGTGCAGTGAAACTCCCAAACCACGGCAGCTGTGCTGGGTTGTTCCTGCCAGCAGTCTGCTCCTTGGAGGAGGCTTTGCAGAGTATCAGGATGGCTTGAAAAATTATTTCAAAGAGTGAAGTCAGTCACTGTCAAACAGCTGAAAATCAAATGCTGTGCTGGTTTTAAAGCAGCTTTAGCATTGCAGTTTTCCAAGCAGTGTCTGAGTTCTCCCCGTTCTGAGCTGTACCAGGGAGAAATTTGTTCCGTCTCAGCTCCTGCTCCTTTCTCCCACTTTTCTCCTCTATGAAGTTTTTTAATTTGTCGCATAGTTTGATGCTATGGAAATTACTTTAACATCACCTTTTAGTCAGACGTTCCCCGAGGAGCATGACTTCGAATACAATTTAGTCTGAAATGAGTTTATGTCTTTGTAACAAACTGCAAATTACCAAGCTCATGAAACACCACTTCTCATAAATGCCTCTTACAACCTTGCAGATTCGAGTCCTCGAGCAACAGTCAGGCTTCAAACCTTCCTGATTTGTCTTTCTGCACAGACTGCAGAGCAAAAATTACAAATGCACTTGGGTTTTAAGTAGAAAAAATACCCTGGGAATTTCATTTTGATCCTGTCATACTGTAGAGTAACTGTGTATTTGTGGAAGAATAAGAAGCAGGGTGTTGATAAACATTAATACCAGTCTTGCTTTGCTGAGTGAAGCAGAACTGGTGCAGCAGCATGGACAAAACTGAGGTAATTTATGAGAAATCCCTTCAGAACTATTCATGATGAAATGGCAGTGGTTTGAAGGAGTAGTTCACAGCCATTCACTCTTTCCCTGTGGATCCCAGCTAAAAAGCTGTGTTCTGTGTAGCAGTGCAGTGTTTCCCTGCAGTGGATTCCTTTCTGGTCCGTTCTGGAGCAGAGGATCTCCCACAGCTTGGGAGCCTGTGAGTGTTGTTGCCACTGGACACCTCCCAGGATTAAATGTACATTATCCAGTGCATTGTCAGGTTCATGTCCTTGCTCTCTGTGGAGCCATCTAATACATGCAAAACCCTGGCAGGTCTCCAGAAACACTCTTAAGTGTTAAATGTGAGCAGTCTGGAATTGAAACACAAGCACTGGGGACCTTGCAGGATCCAACATCTCCAGCACCAATTCCCACTAAATGCAGTTCATCACGGGCACCTTCCTTAATGGGCTTGGTGTCAGCCTGCAGGTGAGTTTTAACATCTGTTTAAATCATGTGCCTGGTTCTGTATGGATCAATTTCTGGAATTGCTTTATAGCTGCATATAGCTCTTCCTTAAATGCCGTTATTTCAAGTGCAGCCAGTGTTATTTATATACTCCTGCTGGTGTGGAGGGAGTCTTATTTACAGCTGTGTGTTCCAGAATTGCCCAGGGAGTTTCACACCATCACAGACTGGTTTGGGTTGGAAGGGACCCAAAGATCATCTCATTTCACCCCCCTGCCATGGGCAGAGACATCTCCACTAGACCAGGTTGCTCAGAGCTCCATCCAACCTGGATTTGAGCTCTTGTTTTCCACTCAAAGCTCATCTTAATTGCTATGCTAAAAGCTTTAAAATTAGTTCTCTCTACTAATTTACCATGATTTATTACAATGGCCACGCTTGGGTATTGTGCCAGTGTTTTTTTACTTGTATGTGCATCACCCATCAGAGTGAATTATGGCATCAGTTACATGGTGGCTGTGATTTCAAAAGATAAATCAGCCTGAAAAAGGAGAAGATGGAGTCTAGAAAATAAGCTTGGTGAAATTACAGGTAATTGAAGGTGGAATTAAAAGAAAAAGCATTATACTTTATTACCACTATAATAAATGGTTACATTTATATAATAGGTGATAGATGTCATCCACTCGTTTTCTGAGAAATGGGATATTTTATTAGCTAAAATCTCTGCCTCTTCTGGATGGCCCCCTGCAGAGGGTGATCTGGGGAAGGTGCACAGCAAACCCTGTTTGATTCCTTTGATTACAGGTCGATTCCTTGCCTGCATTCAGCTATTGATCCCTGCCAGCTCCGTGTTTCAGGAATGCTGCAGGGAACTGGCCCCCGGAGGCTGTTTCCTCTGATCCGTGGCAGTTACTGCCATCGGCTTATTGAGGGCTCTTTGCAACAACACCGAGTAAATATTGGCTTAGAAACTGCCTCTTCATTTATGTGCACAACAGACCATGAGATTCCCATCTAAGCCTCCTGCACCAGCCCCTGGATGGTTCCACGGGAGACTGGGACCGGATCGCTTCCCAACCGGCCTCACTGCAGAGCTCACCTCTGATATTCCCAGGCCTTTGGAGACCCTTGCAAAATGTAGGTCTGCCAATGCTGATGTTTCAGCTTCTCTCTGATAATTTTGATTTCTTTCTGTGATTCTGATTGCTTTCTGTAATTCTAACTTCTCTCTGTCTACAAGCAAGAGACTTTGGACACAGCGGCTCTTCTGCCTCTCCTTCACCTGATTATAAACCAAATACATTTCAACTCTGTGTCAGATGAGAAAGGCACAAACTGGGGGTTGGAAATGAGTGTGATTGATGAGCTGGGATACACAACCAAGTGTACTGCAAGCCACAAACCTCTCTGCAGCTCCCTACTTCTTTTATAAAGGAATGTGAAAGCCACGGAATGTGACGTGCAGGGGTAGGAGCAGAGTATCACTGGAATAAATGTGTGTTCATGCCATGAATAATAGGACAGCAGGGCCCTGCCTATTGACACAAAACAAATAATAATGGGAAATAGTGGTTGACAAGTCTTTATAAAGCCAAGCAAAATGTGTTTAGTGGCAAATGAGGAAAATAATAAGCAAGACAGACCTTCTGCAGCAAAAGCTGTTTGTTCCTGAATCCTGTTCCGAGGCAAAAACTGGAGATAATTGGTGATTTCTCTATTATGTTCACAGGTGTTGAGGATCAGGGGCATTCAGCTGTGCATCCAGAAGATTGCTGGCTTGTTCCCAGAGATCTGAAATCCCATTCTTCTCTTTATCTTAATGAAGCTCAGAGATGCCCCTTTATCTCTTCTAATAATGAATTGATGTTACTGAAAATGGAGCAGGAAACTCGAAGGATCAGAGGCAGCAGGAAAGCTGTGGTTGGATCCTGGGCAATTCAGCCCTGAAGGAGGTAAGGGAAAAAGGCAAACTCACCTTTCTGAACTTCCGTGAAAAAAAGAGTTGAAAGTGTGTCCCTGGAAGAGATTTTGGAAAGGTCAGAGGGATGAAAAGAAAGAAACCCTTATTTTAATGGGAAATTATCTCACATTCATAGAATCACAGACTGGTTTGGGTTGGAAGGGACCTTAAAGATCATCTCATTCCACCCCCTGCCCTGGGCAGGGACATCTTCCACCAGCCCAGGTTGCTCCCAGCCCCATCCAACCTGGTTTTGGACACTTCCAGGGTTGGGGCAGCCACAGCTTCTCTGTAGCCCAAAAGTGATGTTTTGTGGCACTCCCTGGAGAGAAATGTGGCTACTCTGCTCCTCCTCAGTTCTAGTGGAATTAGCACACCAGCTCCTGGAGTCCTCCAGCCTTTCCAACCTGAAAGGGGTTTAGTTTTGGGGAAGGGTCAGTGTTTCAAAGAGACACAAAATCTTCATGTGTCCTGTGCTTCAGCAAAACAGTCATAACAGAAACAAAGACAGAAATCCCCTAATCTGAGATGTTGTAGGGTTATCTCTGAGGAAAGCCAGTGTTCAGTGACTGCCAGTCACCAATGGGCTTGGTTATGAAACTCCCCTTTATTGCCACCTTTCCTGTCCCCGAGGATCCCCCGGCTCCTGCAATATGCATGAGCTGTAATTAGTGCAGATCCCTCTCTGCCAGCACGTTTTCCACGAGTGGCTCGCAGTGGCAGCCCTGGATGTTCTCAGACTGAAGTGACTCAGTTAAATGTGGTCCCACTTGGTATTCAGAGGGAGTGTTGTTTGTCTTCCCAGCGCTGTAACGACGCTGCAGCCTGTGGTCCCACAGCACCCTGTGCATCCCAATGAGGAGCCAGGGCTGCTGCTCTGGGAACACACTCCTCTGATCACTGCTCTGCCCCAGCACCACCTTTTATGCACTCCTTGGGATGCAAACCTTGTGTTCTGAGTGGGGGCTGCATGGATTTTTTCATCCCTTTGGTGCAAATGAATGTTTGTAGCACGGCAGCAGTGCCACAGTCTGATTAAAAAGGAAAAAAAAGCAGCAGCCAGTGATGTAGTTGTGATGTTGATGAAAGCATCTGTGCCCACCTGTCTGAGAGCACAACTCAGCATCTGCTCCCTCTGGACAGAGTGTTTTCAAGTTAAAGAAACAAAAGTTGCTTAAATGTGTGCTTTAAGGGCATTTAAGATTAGTTGGAGCTCTGTTTTGAGGAGTCACTTTGCTGGTTCATTAATGGAGTCACAGGGCTGGAGCCCCTCTGCTCTGGAGCCAGGCTGGGAGAGCTGGGGGGGTTCACCTGGAGAAGAGAAGGCTCCAGGGAGAGCTGAGAGCCCCTTCCAGTGCCTGAAGGGCCTCCAGGAGAGCTGGAGAGGGACTTGGGACAAGGGATGGAGGGACAGGACAAGGGGGAATGCCAGAGGGAAGGGTTAGGTGGGATATTGGGAAGGAATTCTTCCCTGTGAGGGTGTTGAGGCCCTGGAACAGGTTGCCCAGAGAAGCTGTGGCTGCCCCATCCCTGGAAGTGTCCAAGGTCAGGTTGGACAGGGCTTGGAGCCACCTGGGCTGGTGGAAGGTGTCCCTGCCCGTGGCAGGGGGGTGGGACTGGATGAGCTTTAAAGTCCCTTTCATCCCAAAGCACCCTATGCTTGTATAATACAATCTCCTCCCAGGAGCCTCTATGGTTACCAATTATCCCTTTAATCAGCCATCACTGAGTGCTAAAACAGCTTTTAGAATCATTGGAGCTTGTGCTGGTCCATTATAGGCTGAATTGTCTTTCCCAAATAGCTTTTGGTGCACTTGAAATCTCTCATGTTCAAGTGCAGCTTCTGTTTGGATCAGGCTCTGAAGGCGAGATCAGTGTTTGAGAGTGTTTTCCTGGCTCAGGAAACTGAGTGGAAATGTCTCCTGTCAGCATGGAAGCAGAAAATTGTGTGTCTCCAGCTCAGTACAGATCCATCTCAGCTCAAGGAGAAGCTGGTGCAGGCTGAGACCAGGAGAGGTGACAGCAACCTCCTGTGGGACGTCAGTGTTTGAGCAGAGAAGGAGGTGGTACAGGAACTGGGTTTGGTGTTGGGATGAGTTACTGAAGGGTTGAGCCAGGTGACTTTTAGTGTCCCTTCCAACCCAGCCATTCCATGGTTTTCAGCCCTGGTGGGTAATCCCAGCTCCATGCAAAGGCTGAAGAAGTTACTGAGCAGGCCGAGCCTTTAGCATTGCTCTCCCACCTGCTGTGAACTGTCACTGATGTATTTTGCCAGTGCAAGTCCTCCTGTATTTATAATTGTCTAAGAGTTCTTCCATTACTACCCCAATGCTATAAAACATACATATGAATTTATCATGGCAGCAGCAGAAATTCCATGGAAAATGGACCAATTCCTGTATGTTTTCCATGCAAGGCTTCAAAGGGATTTGCAATATTAAGTATCAAATTAATTTTGTTATTAATAAAGTGTTACTCAGCAAGAGGAACACCAGTTTCAATGCATATCTGTTTTCAGTTTAGCTGGTGAAATTAAATCTCTTTGAGCCACAAAATCAGAATCAAAAGGAGAGAGTGACTAAATCCCTTCAGACAGCAGCGTCACTGGATGCTTTCATTTTGTGGAGAAAAACATCTGTAAGGATTTTTTGGTAGTGATATTCCAAAGTTAAATGTATTCCTGAACTTGGATATCAATTTGTTCTGATGTAGCACTGAAAAATTAAATACCCAAAGCACAAAGTTTCCCAGAGAAGCTGTGGCTGCCCTGTCCCTGGAAGTGTCCAAGGCCAGGTTGGACAGGACTTGGAGCAACCTGGAACAGTGGAAGGTGTCCCTGCCCATGGCAGGGGGTGGAATGGGATGAGCTTTGAGGGCCCTTCCAACCCAAACCATTCCATGATTCCCAGGCAGTAACCACTGGAGAGGCTCAGAGGAACAAGGTAAGAAGTTGCTGTTGGTGATCTGGGAATAGATCCTAAATACCACAGCTAATCCTGCCTCCAATGAACATCGTGGGTTCGACATGAAATGTTGTGCTTTTAGTTCATTTTTTTGAAACATTGCTTCAATCAAGCTTGGTATAAAATACGCCTGTGAAGGAGAACAGAATCATCTCAGAAGAGCTGAAAACACAAGTCTGGGAGTTTATTTAGATGAATCAGCTTCTTCTGTAGGGCAAATCTGTCTCACATCTATAAATGGGTGTGATCTAGATTACAGTTTTATTTCCCTCAGATATTTAGAGCTCTCAGTGTCTAGATTTAAACCTATTTTCTTGCCCTGTGGCCTGTGTTTTTTACTGCTGAAGCTATTTTTGCTTTTTAGTATCTGGAACCATGGCTGTGAAGATGATAAATACATCTAGGGCAGGTACCTGTGAAACTCGTGTTTTCTGGGCTGTAAATGTACATTTTCACTTACAATGGTGTGTAAGCCTGTGATATCCCCTGCCCTGTGTTTTATTTTCCCCTCTTCCATTCATTAAGTTTTAGATGCTGATTTTCTTGAACTGAGTCTGTCTTCCAGTACATCCATCTATTGAGTTTGGCATGTTCAATACCACCCATGGATAGATACAGAATTATATCATAATATCATTTATAAATTACACCTAATTCATAACATAAATTATATATATTAATAATATAATTAATTATAACACAATTATATTTTATCTAATTAATAGTATTAATATAACATTTATGATTAAATTATACCTAATTTATAGTATAATTAATTTCTGCCCACACTGGAGCAGTGCCAGCACGTGCAGAGGGTCAGCCAAAGCTGGGTGATGTGCTCTGTTTCCATGGGCAGGTCCTGCAAAATCAGAGTTATTCATTCAGCTGGGATGCTCCCTGCCTGGTTTAAAAGGCAAAATTTAACTGTGCAGCTGCACACTGAAAATTGGTTGCAATTACCAGTGAATATATTAATAAAACCACCTATTTCAATTGCTTAAAAGGGAGGGAAAAACCCTCTTATAACCTCTCATGCAGAAAACTGATGTTTGCACAAGCAAGGCATGGAATTTAATGCTGAATTCAATGCCACCTTCACCATCCTGGGTGATCACACCCCGAACTGCTCCCACGCTGGCCATGGGTGGGCTTGGACAGCAAAGCCTTCACAGAAACAACCACCTTTGCTATGAAATGCTTGGGAGGGCAAGTAAATCTTGACTTTTACTGCTTTGCTAATCAGATCTTGCAAGAGCAATAATGAAAACTCATTTTCTAGAAGTCCTCTGGAACTGTAACTGTAACTGTCCAGTCCTAAATAACTTCCCTCACTTTTCTCACTTCATATTGGGGTAAAACCACATTTTCTGGCTCTGTTGTGCCTTTTACCTGACAATCATTGCAGAGTCAGCAACAGACCTTACACTTGTCAATGTCAGTTCTTATAATTTATCTTTTTTTAAAATTATTTTTCTCCATTTCTTTATTGCTAGATATTAACTTCCCTCTCACACTCCTTGTTTAAATTACCTTGGATGAGTTGATGATAAGCCTCATCCTGCTGGTTGCTGGCCACAGAGGAGAAGGGGGCTCTCAGGAGGCAGCCCTGGGCCATTAAAACTTCTTCTAACATATTAAAAACTTCTAGTAATGGAGTCTTCATTAATTCCTCAAATAACTTCTTCTAGCCTTATGTTCTGAAAAAGAAAAAAAAAAAAAAAAGGCTTTTTCTTCTGCCTAATTAGATTTTCCTTTCTGCAGTTTGAGGTCCCCAAAGCTTCCCTGTCTTTCCATGGTGATGGACAATGGGAGATTCCCTTCTTGCAGTACAACAGCCTTCAGGGAATTGGGGATTGTTGTCCCATGCCAAAATAACCTCATACCTATGCCTTGTTGTCTGCCTGATCCAGGCATTTTCTGGACCTCTCTCCATCACTGTAAATATACATATATGTGTGTGTGTATGTATTTATATATATTTATATATGTAAATATATCCTTACCTTTGGTTTTTTTCTGAAAGAATAACATGTAAAATTATCCCAGTTTCTAATTTTACCTCCACTGGCAGGTAATGCCTCCAAAATCCATGTCACCAGGTCCCTTCCACCCTGCAGGTGGTACCTGAGGGCACAGAGGGGCCCTGCCCACCCACTGCCAGGCTGAGCACACCCTCCCACCTGGGCAGTAAATCACAGCTGTCCTCCTGCTCTGCTCCTGTCCTGACAGACTTTAATCTTGACAACTAATTGGGAGAATGTCTGTCTGAACCCAAGATGTATTAAATCACCTGCATCTTTCTGTGTGGAAGGAGCTGGGATGTGCTTTGTTCTTGGTGAGGGTGTTGTGGCCACTGCTGGCAGAACAGAGATGTCATTTTATTATTCCCGATTAATTTTTTTTTTCTCTGAATGGAAATAATCTTTTCATGTTTTTCTATCCTCCCCTTTGCTGGCAGTCAGGGAGAACAATTGCCTTTTCCCATTTCCTGCTGCTGTGCTGTTTTCCAGGATTCCTCAGTGCTCAGAGTTTGAGGTTCACTGCTCAGACTTTGAAAACATCCATCTTCTCCCATTATGATCCCACCTGTTTCAGAGACAGCTCTTACCCTTCTGTCCTTGCTGTTAACTACCTGCTTGACATCTTTAATAAGACTAATTAAATAATGTATTGAACATTCTGGCCTTCTTGGCATTGCTGAAATGTTTCTCTAAAGAACCAATATTTCCCCCCCATTTTCCTCTTACCTTTGACTCTGGCAAGTTGTTTCTTGCTGTAGTATACCCAGCAATATCTTTTTATTTTATAGTTTTTAAAACATTTTTGTTCTTTCATATTTTTGTGATTGTACTGTTCAGTGCTCTTGATTCTGCTAGTTGCTCATAAAAATTATATATATTTATAAATGTATGTGTAACACCTTCTGAAATGAGTGATGTGTCATGATAGCTCCCATGATCTATTTTTTGCTTTGGCTTTTCCAGCATATTTTTGAGAAAGTGTATGATTTCTTAAAATATCAAATAATATCTTTCCTTTTTTTCCTGTGCCTTTCCTTTCTGAGCACCCTGCACCCTCCCAGTAGCCCTCAATAATCAGCAGAGAGTTTAGAATGCAGAAGAAAATACCAACATTCATGTAAAAGGGAAATTTAATTCTAATCAGAGCTTAGTTTTTGCTCTGCTTGAGATTGTTTTTAAGGGCAGAACAGTCTTTGTAATTGGGTAAGTATGAAGTATGTTGCTTCTCAAATGAGTTTCAGTAATTAAATAAGAATTTCTAAAGGGCAGCATCATGCTGCCTCACTTCAAGGAATTTTTTTTACAAAGTATGCCAGAAAATACATCTGATAGTTTTGACCAGTTTTTGCTTGAATAGATCAGTATTATATTTATGGCTTTAAATGATAAGAGCAAATGTTTGTGCTATAAGGTTTCTGCAGTTTTTGCTGTATAAATTTCATAAGTTTGACTTGCCCTATGAAGAAATACATCTTTTAAAGTTGTTTTTCAAAGCTCAAAGAAATCGGGAGAAACTTTAATGACAAGAATTTGGAGGGTAATCATGGAGTCACAGAGTGGTTTGGGTTGGAAGGGACCTTAAAGCTCATCCAGTGCCACTCCCTACCCTGGGCAGGGACACCTTCCACCAGCCCAGGTTGCTCCAAGCCCTGTCCAACCTGGCCTGGAACACTTCCAGGGATGCTCCTGAGTATCAAGTGCCTGACAGTTTTAATTTATGAGTCATAGCTGGGATAGTACAATTAGAAATGACCTGTTCTGGTGGTGATGTCTTGACTTTGGATTGAAGTGAGTCTGTCAGACTTGGCTCTCTGATGCAGCAAACAACAGCAGGAGTTTGCTGTCCTTGAGCTCAGTCCATGGACCAAAACACGGGAAAGAAACAATGACAGTGGATTTTAAATGAAATTTCTCCTAACTTGTAACTTTGATCTTAATGATGCATTCCCAAGTAAGCTGCTGTCTCCTCAGCCTCCTGAAATTCCCCTTTCCAGGGGCTGTATCTATGGTGCTGCCCTGCCTCTCCCCTGCTGATGCTCCAAAGGACTCACCCAGGTGTCCTCTTGGGACCTCTAAGGTTGGGACCAGAAATCTTTTTTAATGAATTGAAAAGGTGGGGAAAAAATAAAAATCAATGCCAAGTGCTCTGTGATTTGCATTTCAGATTTCAGTGTTCAGAGCACATATGGCTGAGATAATTTTTAATGAAGATGTACATGGCAAGACATCCTTTTTCAGCAGTTTTCTGCTTTCCCCAGGTAATTATCTCAAACACAGGACCTGCTGTTATCTTTGCTGACTGACAGTGGGCAGGAAATCCAGCACTCAGCTGGTTGTCATGGGGATGCTGAGGTTCAGCACCGCAATGCCAGCGAGCACAGGCTCTTCTCCAGGAGCACCAGTGGAGCTGCAAAGGTGTAGGAAAGACTCTCCTTCTCCTTTAGCCTTTCGAGGTATTGCTTTCCCTCAGAGTTTTAGTCATGCTGATACAAAATGACAAAGCAACAGGGTGTTGTTTCCTGAGGTGAGGCCACGATGCTGTTGGGAAAATGGTGTTTGATTCCATCACTCACCTAAAACCTGAGATTTAAAATAAACCATGGTCTGCAATCCTTGCTGCAAGGACCAGGCAACATATGGTAGAA
This sequence comes from Pachyramphus minor, assembly GCA_013397135.1. Taxonomy (NCBI): domain Eukaryota; kingdom Metazoa; phylum Chordata; class Aves; order Passeriformes; family Tyrannidae; genus Pachyramphus; species Pachyramphus minor. The sequence continues at coordinate 703,088 of VYXB01009193.1, read as the reverse complement.
ATCCTGCTGGTTTTACTCAGTTATTTCCAGCTAAATGAGAGAGGCTGTGTCAGAAACCTTACAAGGGTCTGACCTCCACGGGTTTGCTGCCCTTTATGGCAGATTTTTGGCAACATGTCGTGCCCTGTGTAGTACCAGACTTTTGGAACCCCCAGCAGGACATTGGGTTGGAGCACTCCTCAGTTAGAGAGGAGTCATCAGCTGGTTCATACCTTTGTCCCTGCAACATGAAGGATTTGAAATGGGAGAGGTGCTGGTGCAGATCAGAACCTGCTGGTTCCTCCACTGGCTGTGTCCTGTCAGATGTGTTACAGGGTAATAACAATTAAACAGGTTTGCAGTGTATTTCTCTCTGTAATGGAAACTCTTTGAAATGTTATGTTCTTGTTGCTTTGACATCAGCCTTGTACAAAGACCAAGCTCATGCCCTCATGCCTTGCCCCATTATCCAGAATGCTGGGGCTGAGATTAATGTGAATTAAGCTCTTGGCTTTGTTTAATCAAAAGTGCTCTCAGAGGAAGGTTATTTCAGAGAATATGCATTTCCTGGAAAAGAGGCTTCTCTTAATGCTCCATTAGGACTTGTCTAAACATAAAAGTTCTGCCTTAGAACATTAGGCCTATCAGGTCTCCTGTGTATTGTGCCTATCTTCCATTTCCACTTTTAAAAAGCAGCCTTACAAAGCCATAGTTCTGGTTTAAATAATAATTTAAAAAAGCAGGTGCAATGGTTGTGCTCTTAAAGAATAAACTAGAAGCCCAAATTTCAAGAACAGTCAGAGTTTTACATTTGTGTCCTAAAGCTGAGGTCGAGTGAGTTCAGCTGGGATGATCCAGCAAGGGAATTCCTTATCTCAGATTTTCTGTCTTGTAAATAAAACTGGAAGATGAAGCCTCCCTGAATCTCTCCTATAAAACAAATACATGCACAACCTTTGAAATAGTTTCCTGCCAGGAATTATGCATAGTTGTAATTCCAGCAGGTGAAATGCATTCCTGCTTTAATGGCAAATACATCTTATCTCAAAGTACTGCCAATATAAATTATCACTGCATTAATTATAGTGCATTTTAAATGAGATGTACTACCAATATTTCCCCAAACTGCATCTTTTGAAAACCCTGTTCTAATCTGTAGAAGTCAGATTGTAAATTAATGAAAAACAGCCCAGGAAAAGCATATATTGATGCAGGGCAATGTAAAGACTTAATTTTATTGGGTTTTAACATGATGTTAGACTAATGCAGGGAAAACCCACTTTTACATGGAAAAAATCCATAGTGAGAGGTATGTGATGGAACCATAGTCACTAATTCCTGTCACTTGCTTTTTAATTTGCTTCTATCAGATTTTTTTGGGTGATTTTTTTTCCCATTGCTTTATTGACTCTGAAATTAATAGAGCATTTTTTCTGCTCTGCCTATACTAATGTCTTATTTTTTGCTTCTTAATTAGAAGTTTGATTTCTCTGTCACCGTAAACTTAGAAAGGACTGATCCATTGACATCTCCCAGATCCTGGCACTGAAGATGGCAACTGCTACATGCTGGGACAGGTACTGTTATAAATAAAACTAGGCAAATATGTATTGTTTGCCTCAATTTTTTTTTTAAGATACAAAAATCTATCAAGGTCGAATTTTCTCTAAGCTCAGTAACTCACTGGCTGGTTGGCACCTCGGTGCAGGGAGAATATTCAGGTCTGGCTGCACATCACTGAATGTTGTTTAGAAGTTGCAGCACATTGAAGAAATGTCTTTCCAGATCTCTCACAAATTAAGGCTCCAGTTCTGCACAACAAATCCCGTTTCAAGCCATTTGTCTGTCCATGTTGTGGTGGTTCCAGCACAGGATTGTCCCACTATTGGCTTCCTAAGGCTTTGTTCTCTCTGCTTTGTAGTAGAGAAGAAAGAGCACTTTAAGATTATTCAGGATCATCAAAGGACTGAAATTACAAAAGGCACCTCTCTGCTGGGTTTTTACACCAGTATCATGAAAAATATCGAGGCATAATTTGCAAACATTTCCTTTGTGGACTTATAATTCCATATAGTACAGATGTTGCTCAAGCTGAGGAGTCAGCTTGCACTGCAGTTGTTCACTGTGAGATGAGGAATAAAAAGGAATAAATTGCTTTTGTGTCTTTGTCTCTTTCCAAACTTTCAAAACAAATATCTTTGCCTTTTAGGGTTGAAATTCAGGAAGGAAAACACCCAGGCTCAGTATCACAGTAGTGGTATTGGCAGTAGAGGGGTTAGAGAAACAGGCCTTTAGTGCCAAGGGTACCTACAGCCTCTCTCTGTGCTTTGTGTTGTGTATTTATAGAACTCACTGGTTTTATGTATTAAATCCCAGCTGTGAGATGGGAACACAGTGGTGCTGTTCACATGTGCCTGCAAAAGCATCAAGGCTCATAAGTAGCCCAAACTCCCTTTGAACCTCTGAATCCATGACATTTGCAATGAACTGAGAATGATGTTGATTATTGCATTGTTTTTGATTGAGAGCTGGGTCTGAAGTTCACCTCATTCAAATTGCATCATCTAAATGCTTGTCTTGGGGTTTTTTTCTCTATTTTTTTGTCTCCATCAATGTAGTTCTGGGCTGGTCTCCAGCCAGCCCACGCTCTTGGCTGTGTAGGTGGGATGAACTGCTCTCTGAAGCACCACTGGCCACAGCAGGAGAGTTGGAAGATGGTTCAGGCACTGCCCAAATACAGGTGACTTCCAGCATAAAGAAATGAATCCCAATTAGCTGCCAGCACATGTTCTGGAATCATTTTGAGTGCTGAGTTCTGCCTGAGCCTTCTGCACCCCCTCAGTCCTCCTGGGCTTTCTGGTGTCCACAGGGGCCCAGGTGACTTCTACTGGAGAAAATTCACCTGTGTTCTGCACTTAATCAGAGTCTAATCAGAGTGATGGAGTTTTCTACAGTGTCTTCTCAATGAGTTGGGTTTTTTTTCCAATTCCAGGTATGGCTTTGCTTCTTCAAATAAAGGGAAATTTTATTTGCTGTGCTGAGTAGAAAGTCAGTGATAATCTCCAAGCAATAAAGCATTGCTGCATTATGTAAAATATTGTTGCAGACAGACTAAATTGTGTTTGTATTCTGCACATGGAACAGGACCAAAGGCCTCTGTGTTGGTGAAGATCAGTCTATTTTTCTTCCTACCAGGCTATTGAGCACTATCACTCTTCAGCTGGGATCATTTGACTAACTTATTTCTTTTTCTTCCTAAAAGCAAATGGTAAAATTAAAGCTAAGAGCATTGTTACTGATTATTTCTGCTTCCTGTTTCTATCAGGAAAAGTCTTATTAAATTACCACTGGTGCAAAGGCAGCCATCTGTTTTCCCTGATTGTAACTCTGCCATGTCCACCTGTATCCTATATAATCCTGCTGTTGTGATCCCTTGGGGAGATATAAATTTTCCTGTCTGGTTCACTTTGTCTCTTTCCAATCGACAGATAAACAGAAATGGGAAGAACTTTATCACTGAAATGCTTCACTGGAAACTCCAGGTTTTTCCCAGCTGATATTTCCAGCATTGATCATTGGAAAAGCATTGGAAAAGCATTGACAGCTCTTCAGGTGGGAAGATCCCTGTACCAACAGTGTAGATCTGAATATCTTTGAGGTCAGGATGTCATTGGAGTCTGTTGGTAACAGATGTTGCAAGATACTCATATGATTATGTATTTATTTGACTCACTGTAGCTGTGCTATCAGTGAAATCACTGATATGCTGCTGATGCTGGGGGAGCAATCCTGCTGGAGAAATGGGATTTGTAGCAGTTCCTGCTTTATCTCTGATTTCTCAGCAGACAGCATTTTTATGGCAGCTCTGTTCAAAATTCAGCTCAACCTGTTAAAAATAATGACCATGTTTAAGACAGGACAGATAAAACACTTCTGTGTAGTAGCAAGGTGTGACTAGATTAATTTGTTTGTGACTGGTTCATTTGTGCATCTTTTATGAGGGTAATTACAAACCTTCCACCTGAGTAACGGGAAGAAATTGTGTGTTCAGGCTGAAGGAGGGAAGGGGGGTCGGTGTCTTTGTCACACCCTCAGTGCTGCATTTCACTGCCACACATCCAGTGCCAGATACAGGATGTTTATTGCCCGACAGATCAGTGGGAATGTGTCCTTTTTATCACCTGGATGCATCCCTGCCTGGGAGGAGGAGGGGCTGGCTGGGGGCCAAGTGTGAGTCTGAGCAGGTGTGACAGAATCAGAATGGTTTGCGTTGGAAGGGACTTTTTTAAACTTTCATCTCTTTCCACCCCCTACCCTGGGCAGGGACGCCTTCCACCAGCCCAGGTTGCTCCAAGCCCCGTCCAACCTGGCCTTGGACACTTCCAGGGATGGGGCAGCCACAGTTTCTCTGGGCAACCTGTGCCAGGGCCTCCCCTCCCTCCCAGGGAAGAGTTACGTCCTTATATTTAGTCTGAATCTATCCTTCTTTAGCTTAAAACCATTCCCTTGTCCCCCAACTCCTCCTCCTTAGGGCTGCTCCAATCCCTCCACACCCCAGCCTGCATTGACACCGGATCATTTTGAGAATCAAGGACAAATGAACATTTATATTGAATTTGTGCAGTGTGAACAAGCTTTTTTCCCAGTATAAGCATTTTTTCCCTGGAGGTGTGTGGGATGTGTGTGATTTACAGTGAGGGGACTGAAAAGGGGAGTTGGTGCATATCACTGTACAGGCATCAGAACAACATTTTCTCTGCAGCCCATCATGCATGAAAGTACAATGTACACACACAAAAATTAAATATATTTCAAATGTAATGCTACACATAATCTTTACTCCTCATTGATTTCCCTTTGCACGGGTCTGTTTTAGCTATTTAAGTAACCTCTTGCCTCAGTTGGCACATTTCTGTGTTCCTCATTGTACCAGAGGCAGCAGGTAAAGCATTTCAGCCTCTCATTTGGATGCCTTTTGATACTGAAGGTTGCAAGTTCAGTTTTTGCTAATGGAGTTGGCAATTACACAGGCACTGAAGGGAGACACCAGCCAAAGCTCCTGGCCTGGCTTTGAGGAGGCAGGACTGAAGCCCTTGAGAATGTCCCTTATTTCTGGCTTAACAGGGCAGTGGGAAATGACTCCCACTGGGCTGGTCTGAGACAAGAACCTGAAATGAAACCCCCTCCCTTCCAAGGATAGGTGGGGAGTGGGAGTTGCTGGTGATAAATAGAATAGCAAAGTCCCTAAGACCCATTTCTGACATCCTTAGAAGACTTTTAGCAATATTTTAATAGTCTGATCTTCATAAAAAATAACATTTTTCCCTTTTATTTATTTTTTTTTTCAGTGACCAGCACTAGACCTATACAGGACTGCAAGTTCTTTTCACCTTAAAATGTGAGCTTTCATAGAGCACGTGTATATATTAGGTTTGGTAAGAAAAGCCTCTGCAATCCAAACTGGGGAGAAAGCAACTTATCCAAGAGATTTTGTTGAGAGCTGGAGGTGACATGCTGTATTTCCATGTGCATATAATATCCTGGGTGCTACTAAATTACTGATAATTGAGTGCACAGTTGGGGGGGTTATTTACGACTTGGTCCTGCCAGAGTGACAAAAAGCAGCCTTGAGGTGCTGCTGGCTCTGCTCACCTCCACACTTCCAATATATCCTCAAGGCTATTGCTCCTGTCTGCTGTCACAGACCTACCTCAGCATTTCCATCCCATTACCTTCAGCCAGGAGCCTTCCCTTAATTCCTGCCTTGTTTAGTTCTAGACTATAAATAACACCAACGGCTCAGAAAACTGAGTCTTGCCCTGGAGGCTCCTCCAAACCTGCAAATTTCATTGGTTTGACAATCTTTACAGACTAACATCTCATATATAATAATCATAATGCTGGTTGGAAGTCTGTAATTATGGCCCACTCTGAGCTGGGGCACAGCAGATAAGGAATAATGTCGAGCACTTCACTGGAGGAAGTGCACTGAGAGTGTTTGTCAGGCCATTTTCTCTGTATGATTCTTATTCTGGTTTCCTCTCCCCAATTCCCCAGCCAGTGTGATGGGAAAATAAATACAGATATTTATGCCCATTGCTGGGAATGCAGTTCTCAGCACATACAGCACCCAGGAGGGCTGTAAGGAATAAATGAGTGATGTATGGTGGGGATGTGCCAGCCACGGTGCATGTCTGTCTGACTGCTCCTAAGGAGCTAAATATTTCAGATGAGGAAGGTTTATGATGCTGTGAATGTCACTGATATGTCAAAGGAACAATAAGCTTATTGAGCTTTCAGGGGTTTATTCTTCAGCCTGGGGAGATGTGTGGAGGGACTTCTGGTGCTGTGGGTCCTGCAGTCCCACAGACTCTCCCCACAAGTCAGGAACCCAACACTAGGTGATATAAATTCATGGAGTCTTGGAATAGCAAAATCCAAAGCAGGCAGGGGAGGGGGGGATTCTGCCCCTCTGCCCCCTCAGGTGAGATCCCACCTGCAGAGCTGCCTCCAGCTCTGGGATCACCAGCACAGGGAGCACATGGAACTGCTGGAGAGAGTCCAGAGGAGGCACCGAGATGATCAGAGGGATGGAGCAGCTCTGCTGGGAGGAAAGGCTGGGAGAATTGGGATTTTTCGGCCTGGAGAAGAGAAACTTTGGGGTGACCTAATTGTGGCCTTCCAAGGCCTGAAGGAGCTGCAAGAAAGATGGAGAGAGACTATTTCCAAGGGCCTGGAGTGACAGGACAAGGGGGAATGGCTTCACACTGACAGAGAGGAGGGTTAAATGGGATATTAGGAAAAAATCCTTCCCTGTGAGGATGGGGAGGCCCTGGCACATGAGAAGCTGTGGCTGCCCCATCCCTGGAAGCGTCCAAGGCCAGGCTGGAGCAACCTGGGCTAGTGGAAGGTGTCCCTGCCCATGGAAGGGATTTGGAACGAGATGATCTTTAGGGCCCCTTCCAACCCAAACCATTCCATGATTCTATGAATATCCTGAGCTTGACAGGACCCACAAGAATCAATTCCTGGCCCTGCACAGGACAACCCCAAGAATCCCTCCATGCACCTGAGAGCATTGTCCAAACACTCCTTGAATTCTCCATCCCTGCTGATGTAAAAGGAGCAAGGCCAGTTACCAGGAGCTGAGGATTTGGTCCTGTAATTAGGCAACACTTCCCTGCTCCGACAGCTGCTGGTGTGGAGACAACTCATTGATGTCGTGGCTGGGATGTGCAAATGAGGAAGAGACTGTGTGTTGTGCTCATTAAAGGAGGCACCAGAAGTCTCATGTGGCCACCATCTGGCACCTTGTTTGGTGGGTTTGATCCTGACTCAATGAATGGTGCTACTGAAAGTCCGTGATTAATCTCCGGGATCCGATTCTCTTGATGGGGATGAAGGGTGGCAGAATTTAGCTCGTTAGGAAAAAAACGTGTGAATGTGCAGATTCTCTTCAAAAGGCACCGGGATTCAGAAAAGCAGCTCAGTCCAAAAATGGGGAAACGAGCTGGGGCTCTTTGTGCTGCCTATTTACAAACACAAGTTCCTTGAGAAAAGCAGGGAGCATCTCTTGTAGATAAGTGGTGACTAAAACAGCCCCGTGGTTGTGCCTAAAGGACTTGTGGAAGGCACACAAAATCTGAAGGCAGTTTTAATGGGTGGCACTGATTTCACAAGCTGTTAGGAGGCTTTTCTTTCTAGGTGGTAGAAGGAATATTTCACTGACAGGTGTTTTGAAGTATTTCCTGTACACTGACTCGGCTCAATTTGTCTGTAATGAGTAAAATGAAATTTAGGGATCATATTAAGGGTTATTAATGGCCCTGATTTATTAATTATGCAGCAAACTTTAATTTTCTCTTCCTGAAAAAGCCAGTTCAATTAGAGACCTCGGAGTTTTTAATTGTGTGTTGGGATAGTTTTTCAAATAACAAAGCATTAAGTCTCGTTATGGGTCCATTTCACTTTTTATGGAGATAATTTGACCATAACTGGTACTGACAGGGAATTTAAATAGTCTCAACCCAGCCTGGCAACAAACATAGAATCATAATGTGTGCAGCCTACAGCCCATGAAATTGTCCTTAAGTCAGGGAGACTGCACAGGATACACGTCACAGAGAATGGGAAATATATTCTCAGTTGTTTTTCCTGGTTGTTCTTCAAATCTGCATCATATGTCTATAAAGCAATTTGAAAATATGCAGATTTATTTACTATATTCAAAGAAATCTGTCCACAGGGCTATTGATTTATATCCCCTCCCCTCCATCTCTATTCACTTTCACCAGTGACTTTCAATCCTACAAAGAAAACTGTTTACACAGAGATTTACTTTGGAGCACTGTATTCATGAATAGCAAATAATGTTCTGAAAGAAGATTTTTTTTTTTGTACTGTAACTCTTGCATTTCACCCTGCACAGGGAAATGAATCCTTCCAGCACTTGTAATATGTATTTGCTGTGGATGGGATTTATTTGCAGGTTTGTGGCAGTCAATATTTGTGAAGTGACCGGAACAATGAGGTCGTGCACAACAGAGGCAGCTTCAAGGTAGAATTTTTCAGCCCATTTTGTGTTTTAGGAGGAATGTGGAGTAAACTGTGTTCCCCATGGGAGCTTTGCAATCCCTGGGAGGTGGCTGATGGCAGGGTGGGATGCTCAGGCTGGAGCTGGATCCATGGCACCCGTGATCAGGGGAGTCAGGATCTCCCAATAAGGTGAAAGTGTGAAGAATACAGGCAGGGTGCAAGGAAATCAGTCCACTTTCTCTTCCCTAACAGGACAAGTGCAAAGGATTTGCAGGTTTTACTCGTGGCTTTAATTTTTGTTGTGGTTTGGTTTGGTTTGGTTTTAGCAAAGGGAAAAATGGAGCAAAGCTTCAAACTCCAGGTCTGAGCTATTGAGGGAAGCCCAAGCAGCTCAAGGAGAATTATTTCCCACTCCCACCCCCATAAGGAGGAGGAGGAGATCAATCCTCCAGCTCCAGGATTACAAGTGATGGTCCCAAGGAAGCTTCCAGACTTCTGTCTGTGTTCAGACACCTGAAGTTATTTTTCTGAAAATATTCATGTTGGAGTGCTGGCTCCCAGCCCCCTCTCCATGCAGCTGTACCAGTCTTGCTGTGGAATATCTTAGGAAAAACTTTTTCCCTCTTTTAGCCAGTACTTGGGCAGAAATATGAAATATAAATAAAAAGCAGCTGTGGTATGGGAGTTATTCTGACTTCTAAAAACAACACTTTTAAGAAGTGCTCTGGTAGAAATAAATACTATCGCTCTACAGATGTCTCAGGGGAAAGATGTGCTTTCTTCCTCTCTTTTTTCTTCCAGGAAAAGGATGACAACTGTTATATTTATATATAGGAGAGTCTGCCCATTTTATTTGAAGACTACAAGAAATTATTCAAGCTTCAAGCAACCCTTTGCTTCGTATTTTTAGGAAGAAAATCAGCAAACTGAAAATCTTCTTGCCTTTCACAGGAAGGATGTTGCAAAAAAAAGGAAGAGAGAAGGCTGATGAGGACGAAGACATGAAGAAAAGGAACTTATTTTCTTGAGGAAGAATGTCCTAATTTTGGAGATAAACAGTTCTTTTACTCGTAAGTAACTTATACAAGGTGGATTTATTCAGTGTTGTGCTTTTACCTATGTCAAAATTGGATCAAAAGCCAAGAAAAGAGGATATTTCAGACCAAGCTTTTTTGAGGATGGTAGAAGACAAGATTTGATGTTTTATTTTAACATTGAAATTGCCTCCAATTTGAACCATTTGACTTTTAAACTAACAGAAATTGTATTCTAAGTAAATTCATGGCCTTTCTCAAGCTTGCTTTCTTCACTCTTCAGTTAGGAACTGAACCATCCTGTGATGGGAAAAGAGGAAATGGAATTTCCCAGCAATATCATCTGCATCATAAAAAGCAGTTAAGATTGAATTTTGGGCCATGTGGGGTTAATTCTGTGTGGGATAAAGTATTTGTTAGAGACTGAGCAGCAGATGAAAAGAACACAGTGAAAACCATTTTTAATATACTTTAAACCTGGAATCCAATTTCAGAGAATTTCCCCCCAGATTTCACTCTGTAAAGCAGTTAGAAATCACATCTGCATCGGGCCCAGGTTTTATTGTTCTGATAGGAAAACAGAAAATGGTGAAACAGGTGCATTTTTCCAAGGAATTGCCATTTTTTTCCCCTCTTCCCAACCATGGAGGGGTGTGAGTCCCTTCTCCCACGTCCCAGCCCAAGAGGGTGGCACAGGGTGGCAGAGAGTTCCTTCTCTGAGTTTTAGAAGAAATTTTTTAAAAGAGAAATAGATGAAGTTGTTCCACTTTTGGTACATTTTTTACAAGCACGTGAAAAGGAAATTGGCTTTTGGGTGTTCTTGTAAATATTTTACTAAAAAGTGGCCTCATGAGAGATTCTCTCCTCTTTTGGAGCTGGATTCCTCAGAATCAGTGCTTTTGGGGTCACATCAACATGTCCCAGTTTCCAGTGATGGGGAGGCATTTCTTAGAGTGTGTTCTTTTTTGGAGACATTTATGGCAATGCAGAAATCTCTACACCAGTTACTAATTTTTACATAATTAAAATTTCATTTAAAAAGAAGAAGATTGGGAGCCTTGTTATATAAGTTGAATTTCTGGCTCACTTGCTGAACATCTTGTATTTGTATGATTAGGTCATGTCACATATGATTTGGAAATGGCATTTACCTGATCTGAGGCCCTCCAAAATCATGAAGAAATGGGGTTGGAGCAACCTGGGCTAGTGGAAGGTGTCCCTGCCCATGGCAGGGGTAGAACTGGGTGAGCTTTAAGATTCTTTCCATTCCAAACCAGTCTGTGATTCCATGTTTCAGGATAGGGATGGAGTACATGCCACCCTTTGGGGTTTCAGTTTATACCCAAAAGGGATTTAATTTTTCTTGGAAGAATTCAGAGAGGACAGAAACTGTTAAATGCCAAACCAAGACGAAGCAGTGAACTGGTGAAGAGCTGTTTTGACACAATTCCCTTAGTTACATGTATATCTATGAATGGACTATTCTGGGGTTGGTTTTTAAATTGACTTTTCAGAAACAAAACCTCAGCAGAATAGGAGCCTTCCTACTGAGGGGTGGTTCCAATTTCCAGCCTCCTTTTTCAGCCTTGTCATGAAAGGTATCTGCCTAAGAGCAGAGGGGCACTAAAATGTTCTTGTGGCTGTTTAACTCTCAGTCCTGTGGAGCCAGGCTGGGAGAGCTGGGGGTGTTCACCTGGAGAAGAGAAGGCTCCAGGGAGACTTGAGAGCCCCTTCCAGTGCCTGAAGGGCCTCCAGGAGAGCTGGAGAAGGACTTAGGAAAAGGGATGGAGGGACAGGACAAGGAGGAATGGCTTAAGTTGAAGGAATGCAGGTTTAGATTGAAAATTAAGAAGAAATTGTTCCCTGTGAGGGTGGGGAGGCCCTGGCACAGGTTGCCCAGAGAAGCTGTGGCTGCCCCATCCCTGGAAGTGTCCAAGCCCAAGGTTGGACAGGTCTTGGAGAGACCTGGGATAGTGGAAGGTGTCCCTGCCCATGGCAGGGGGTGGAACTAGACAGTCTTTAGTGTCCCCTCCAACCCAAACCATTCTATGACTCTGCTCCTCAGCTGGCAGCAATAAAACCTTTATTGTGCATCCTTCCCTCAGGGTCAGCTCCGGGCTGGGTTTACACACATACACAACTATATCAATATTTCTAAATGAATATAGAAACTGTGTTTATATGAAAAATACACCCCTCAAATGCTTTCCACATCTCCCAGTTCTACAGCTCAAAAAGAGCCTGAAGGCACCAGCATGAGCCACATCTCAGTGCAGAGCAGGGCAGGCAAAGAGTGGGAACAGCTCCGGATCAGCACACTGGGACTCCTCCTGTGAGCCCGACCTTGAGGGAGACACTTGAACTCAGTTTGTTCCATTCAGGGAGGCTCTGAGGGATGGGGTTTCTGGGCAGCCACAGATTTATTTCAGCTGACAGTTTTACATATGATTTCCCAGGCATTTTTCTTCCTGGTAAGGGCCCAAAGTGATTCCCAGCTGACTTGGTGGTATCCTGGTTTCAAATGACATCTAAATATTTCAGCAATAAATGATACGTAGCACCTGAATTTTTCTTGGTACAGATTGTTTTCACAAAACCAAGTAGTAATTAACACTATTAATTATCTTCAAGAGGCTGGCCCAGTTTCCCAGCACTGACTGTACTACTTGTGTTCATCTCATTTGGGAAGAATGCCACCACAGCAGGCAGGTTTGGCTTTTTTACTGAAGTGGAACTGGGTTTAGGAAAGAAAGGGAACTATTTATTTCCCCTAAAAGATAGTAAGGAATTAAAAAAACCAACACAAACCCCAATCAAACATGTTTTTAACCTGCACATCTGTTTGGAGGTTCTGAACACTTTTTACCTGTAACTGCATTATCTGCCTGGTAGAGCAATATTATAAAGATTGGATAAGAAAAGTTAACTTATAGAAGCACAGTTCCATATGGTTTCTCAGTAAACCTGGATTTGTAAGGTGTGTTTAGGTCACTGAATATTGGAGCCCTCGAGGAGACTGATGGCATCAGTGAGTTTGACTTTGTGCTTCTCTCTGAGAAATACTTTTGGGAAAGGACAGTGGAGTGGTGCTCGGAAAATCTGTGTCCTCCTGGGCTGCTGGAAGATAAGGAGCCCTTCATTATATTCTCATTACTCCAGCTCTCAGCACAGAAAGGCAAAAAAAATAAAGGTCACTAGCTTTTACCATCTGTGCTAAAATGAGTTGAAGGTAATAGAGAACTCCAAGATTTATTGCTTAGCTGCTGATTTGAGGCTTCATGGAAGTAGTAAGACTTTTAATCCGACCTCGACAACTCCTTACTTTGTAAAGGCATATTCCAGATCCCCCTGAATTTGATGGAAACATCAGAGCTTCTTTCATCAGGCACTGGATCAGGCTTTATAGGTTAACTGAAAAAAAAATGAGTCTGGAATACTGACTTCTGGATGTGTTTGATCGAGGCAAAATGGGTTTAATTTGTGAAATGCATCCAAGAGTATGAGAGGAAAATGATATTTGGATATTGTACCAAGTGATTTCTGCCCAGGTGTGGTGCTTAATGAGACAAGAGACTTCCCTCAGTCCATTTGGAAAACATCAACTTCGTTCCACTGTCGACTAACTGAAGATGGGAGAGGGAAAGCTGGGCAAGAGGCTGCCTCAGGTAACAGGAGGAATCCTTTTCTCCTCAGTGTAGTTCCAGTCAAACCCCAGCAGCAACAGAAACCCCTCCTTTCCCTGTCCAACACCGAGTGTGAAAGTGTCTGGTGCTTAATTTCTCATTAAGTAGAAATTTTTGATGAAACAGAACAAAGTTGGAAATGTTTTTCAAGCAAACACAGTGCTACAAAGGGGGCTGGAAGAATGCAATGACTTCTGTGGCCTGTCTGCACCAAGCACAACATTCTGCTTTCTCTGTTCCTACTGAACAAGCAAAGTCCCAAGAATTTATCAGCAGTATCAGTCTCATGAAAACAGGTATTTGTTATCTGGGAGTTATCTTTGTTCAGAGACACCTTTTCACTGTCCAAATCAAGCTGGCACTTGGCAAGGTCTGTCCAGCTGCTTAATTCTATTCATTAAAGCAGCTGACTCGTGCATTCATTAGTGTCTTTGCATCCTGATGAAGCTTCCTAATGGCTTTGCAATTTGCTCTGCAATTTGCTTTGCAGCTCCTGTTCCTCAGAAATCCTGCTCTCAAAACCTGGCAGTAACATCCTGACGATGGGGAGGAGGATGTGTGGCACATACAACCATGCATGTGCAGCATTCAGGTGGGTTATAGGTAATTATAGATACCACTGTCAGCTCTTTGGAGGTCACAATTTGGAGCTTTGCTGTGAGACACGTTCACTTTGGCTGAGATGGATCTCAAAGGTCAACAGCTCAGCTCCTGGAAAGAAATGAGGTGAAAGAACCTGATTGTGTTGGACACTGGAGCTGACTCAGCAAGGCCAAATGTGCAATCTTTAAATTAAATGCTTTGGAGCTGATTTAATCATCACATGAGCTTTAAACTTTTTAAGCAGGTGCCTGTTTTCATCTGACCAGGGGATGTTATTGCTCAGTAAGAGTTTAATCAGCAGCATTTCTCTCTCTTTCCACGTCTCTCCCCACCTCTCTCTGCTTTTCTGTGGGAGGCCAGGTGTAAATACTGTAGGATTTTAATACACACAATTCCAGCATTTCAGAACTTCCCCAGGATTTTAGCTTTAACTCCCCAAAACTCAGCCCCATCAAGCAAAATAAAAAGAAGTCTTGCACTTCCACGTTACTGTGAATTGCTCAAAATGAGATAAATGAGGGATAAAGCCATTAAAATCATGTGGAAAGCCAAACTTGCATGAAGGGTGAATGTGTGTGAATATCTCCATTACCAAACTAAATAAGCACAGTGCTTCAGTTCTAAAGGGACTTGACCTCTCAGTGACCACTATATGGGGAGGAAACAGCTGGATTGTTCATACAGATCCCTGTCATGTCAGTCCAGGTTTTATTTTAATGTATTATGGCCACAGTCCTGCCCCCAGCCCGCTGATTAGGGAGGTTTTTCCTGCACTGGCTGTGCCACAGACATGGGCACTGGGAGCTGATTTGCTGTCTGAGGCTTTGAACCATCACTCATTAAAGCCACTCTGCTGCCTTTTGGACCAGGGGAGCAGTAAAACTGCATCAGATCCTTTTCTTTTTGCTGTGAAGTTTGACAATTCGCAGTCAAAACTTCTCTTATTTATATGTGTGTTTAAATTGCTTTCTCATATCTGAAATTAGGTGTTAAGCCCTGGTAACGTATTAATTATTATTTTTTTAAATTTAATGTAGCTTTTAGTTAACTGAGGCCAGAAAGGAAGTTTACATCTTTAAAATTCTAATCCTTTAAATCACTGCGAGTTTCACCTTAAACTTCCAGAAATCAGTAGATAAATCCTGTGGCTTGCCCAAGAGCTAAGTGCCTGCAATTATAGCTGCAAGGTGAGATCCCAGAGCTGGGACAAAAAGTTATTTTGAGTTTTTTGGTGGCTGCCTTCCCCTTCTGCACACAGGGCACCATTCCTGCCTGGGCAGTGATGAGCAGGGCTCTGTGAGTGTTGTTTGATTTGATTTTATTGTTCTCTGCAGTGATAACAATCACTTGGGAATCAAATCAAATTCAGTCCTTCATGCTGGATTCATGGCTTGTTAAATGCACTTTGTGCTTAAATGGTTGTAGCAATTTTGATCTGTGCAGCTCAGCCACATCCCGAGGAGCAAACGCTCATCTTGTGAAAATATCCCAGTGTGTGGAATTCTGAGGGAGTTAATTCCTCAGGCCTCTTTCCCAAAGAAAGGAGTGCAGTGCTGTCCAGAGAGATACTATCAGGTGTCATAGTAACAGCTCAGTGAATATCAATTAATTCTTATTCCTGAACTAGGCTGACTGCAGCAGGAGGGATTTCTGCACGTGAGGAGAAAGAATCTTGCCTGGGACTGGAGGAATCCCTGAGGATCAGCTGTATCCATGTAAATAAATGGCTGCAGGCTAAACCTGCTCAGTCATGCAGGAGTTCAGTGAACAGTTTTAATGCTCTTCTTTCAGTAGAGGATAATTTGATTATTTTTTCAAGTCTTTAATGGCAAGACAGATAATATAATAAATTAAAAGTATGGAGATTTGGAGAAGGAGGGGGCAGGGAAAGCCAGTCCAGTCTCCTCAAGTCGAGGAGGGGATTAACTTGCCCCTGTGTAAAAGTGCAAAGCAAAGTCCTGCCTGATGCTGGGAGGGTTTTGGTAGGAGCAGCACATGCAGGGAGGGAGGCCTCTCCCTTTGGATGTTTCAGGATCTCCAACTGATTTTTAGTACAAAGGTTTAAGTGGAGAAGAAAAATATAATCAGCAGCTACAAAAGCACACGGTTCATTCCCGGGGATTTCTCCCCTGACATGGACTGGGTTTGCTTTTGGTGCCCAAAAAGCTGCTGGCTCTGGCTGAGGATTTCCCAGGAATGGGGCCATCCCCAAAGAAGGGCTGTTTCTCCTCCATCCAGTCCATCTGCTTTCCTGTGCTGTAGGAATTATGTTCCCTGGGATCTTAACTCATCCATGTTTAACAGTGAACATGGTGGTGGTTTAAGGTTGATCTGATGATCTTAAAGGTCTTTTCCAGCCTTAATGATTCCATGACTCTATCCCCTCAGATTTTTAGACCTGGCCCAAGGTGAGGCAGAGGTGGAACAGTGTGGTCCTCAGGACTGAACAAGCCTGACTGGGAGAAAAGTTACCAAAAATCCAACCCTTTCAGCAGAATGGAAGCAGAAAATCCAGTGTTGTTGTTGGAGTAGGACAGTGCTTGATGTCTGACTCTCTTATTTTTTTTCCTCTTCCCACAGCCTAATTTTCACAGTGTGCCTTGCCACCTGTCTCCCTGGTTTTGATGTGGAATTCACTCCTGTTTTGTAGCCTTGAAAGCTGCATTTGATGAGAAGATCCCGTTCCCCAAAGAAATTCACGATCCTGAACAAAAAAGCGAAGCAACTCTCTGAGAGAGAGTGGGGAGAGAAGGCAAGATAAAAAGAAACAAGCAGCAAGCAAAGCTGGCAGAAAAATAACCCTCTTACAGAGGAAGGTGTGTATAAAGAATGCCTGATCCAGGGAAATTGCCTTTGCTGTGTTTCCACCATGCTCCCTCTTTTCTCAGGGGGAACATTTTCAGCCATTCCTTGGGATCTCATCCCTACACTCATAGGTCTGAACGAGGATCCCAGAGCTTGTCCTGGGCTTTTCATCAAAGGAACTGCAATCAGTGAGGTCACTTTTAGAGGGTGTTTTGTCTGGTTTGAATAATTTCTCTGACTGCTGAGGTTTCCAGGCATTTGGATATTCTCAGAGTGTTTTAAGACTGAGAGAGATCAAATCCTCATCTGACTTAAACCAAAGAGTTTGAGTCCAGTGATTTGTCAGTTATTTACCCTCTTCCAAATTTAAGGTTTTCTCTGAGTTTCCTGTTCTAACCCTAAAAAAGAAAAGCAGGTGTGAGCGCTGAGAAGAACCTGGTGTTTGCAGGGATTTTCTTCCTATATGTGTTCTGTCCCAAGGGTTTGATACTCATTAATTCAGATTAAGGAAGTGCTGACCCCCACCTTGATCTCACACAGGTACCAGTGCTTGTACATCCCTTTGTATCATAAAGCCATATGCAAATGGCAATTAGCAGCTGAGCTGGGTGCTTGATTGGATTAGGTGGTGTCAAAACATTAATCATGGCAATCACAGCTCTTCTGCTCCTGAACTTAAAAAAAAAAAGGAAAAAAATTATATTGTGTGTCCTTGGATATAAAAAAATGCCAATATTCTGGCACTGTTTTACTCCAATTTCTTTTTTTTGAATCTGAAGGGTGAGAAATCTCAGTACACAACCTCATTTCCTATATTTTCCAGCTTAAATACCTGTTATGGATAAATTTGGGGAGGATAATTGGTGATTCAAGTGCTTGGCTAAACTGACAGAGTGTTTTAAGAGGTACATTCTCTAAAAACTCCAGCTCTAATTCTTTCTCCTCTGGGAACTTTGCTTTTCATTAAGGAGCAAGGGCAGACTGTAGGAAGAAAACAAGGAGCTGGTTCCCAACCTCAGATGCAGCTTTTGCTCAGGAAATGCTGCTCTCTGCAGTACATGGGGGAGTGTTTGTCTTCTCATTTCTACTGGAAAATATTTTGTCACTAGAAAATGGGCTTTATTCAAACCAATTTCCATATCTCACTGACATAATGTTACTATATTGGCTCATCCTCAAGTTTAAGTCAATCTGCAAAATATCCTGTTGTGGAATAATTTGCATGTGTAATTTTCCAGAGCAAATCCTGCAAAGATTTGAGTCACAGTGATTTCAGTAGGACTATTCAGGTTTACACATGCTTTTCAAATTAAATCTGAAGTGCACAGTTGTTTACAAGGTCAAAACTTGGGTTTTTTTGCCAGTATCATGGAAAATTCAAAGTAAATAAAATCTCCTCCTACAAGAACACAGTTGCAGGGTAACATGGTAATGGGTAATATCAAATATGTGTTCATTAATTCAGAGGCATTTCAGCACTTAGTGCCATGGATTTGAGGCACAGAATCCTGGAATGGTTTGGGTTGGAAGGGACCTTAGAGATCATCCAGTTCCACCTCCTGCCAAGGCTGGGGACACCTCCCACAAGCCCAGGTTGCTCCAAGCCCTGTCCAACCCGGCCTTGGACACTTCCAGGGATGGGGAGTCAGTGGTTTAACATGAATAAAGCAATCTGGGGAGAATTAAGTAATTAAACCAAAGAATTGAAGAACTGAACTTTAAATTATTCTTTTTTATTTTCTCAGAACTATATCTCACCTCTCCTGTGAGTGTTCTCTCTGACAATGTTTTCCAGCTCTCCTGTATTTTTGCACTGATGGCTTTAGGACCTCAATTACACACATTCCTCCGTGCTTGATGCTTTCTAAGTGGTGAAAAATTATCCTTGCTCTGAGAAACTCTAACTCTGAATTAGATTATTAAAATAATCAAGCAGCACAGCCAAACGAAACCAGCAGCTCTTACCCTGAGTGTGTGGGCAGGTTTGGAGATGGTGTGGCAAAGATCACCAGAGGGTGGGAGCAGAGAGGTTTTTGGGAGGGTCAGAGTGGGTGAAGAGGCAGAGATGGTTGTTCTGGAGGGTGACAGAAAGATGGATCTGCCAGTGCCACGGGAGCTGAGGGACTTTCCCTTTTGACTGCCTGGTGCTTGCACGGAACATTTTCTTCTTCATATCACTTAAACTTAATTTCAAACCTGAGGAGTTTCAAGCAGAGGCCAATTTTTAAAAATTGATCTGCTGGAGCGATGCCCTTTCTTGCCTCGCAGGAGTGGAAAGCAATTGTTGCTCACCTGCCCCAGATCAGAGCTCTGCAGGTCTGAGGTGCAAATGGGAGGCAGTTTTGCTTGGACCTGGGACTTAGGCTTGATTATTTCCACCCTCAGG
This sequence comes from Pachyramphus minor, assembly GCA_013397135.1. NCBI lineage: Eukaryota > Metazoa > Chordata > Aves > Passeriformes > Tyrannidae > Pachyramphus > Pachyramphus minor. The sequence goes on along the minus strand of VYXB01009193.1, from coordinate 684,063 downwards.
ACTTTAAATTAAATCCTTATACTCTTGAACAAAGAAGATCCCCCACCCTCCCACAAGAGGTCCAGTCTGAGGTGATGGCAGTATAACTGGACTTTAAACAGTGTCTACAGAAAAGCTTTTTTGCTCGATATCAGAAGTTTCTAAAACATTATTTATGGCATTCCCTTCCTTTTCAGCTTGAGCAAGCTCAAATTTAAAATGCACAGAGTGACAATGAGTGTTTGTAAAACGGCCACAAATAATGTTTCTTGGTGCAGCCACAGCACTCACAGGCTGGGTGATACATCACTGAGGCACAACGTGCTTGTCAAGTGACAATAACCTTATCTCAGACATCCAGATTAAAAGCTTCCTAGATGTTCTATCATATATTTCCAGTGCTTTAAATGTCACAATATTTCTCTGGTTTAGACTGGATTGCTTTTAGGCTGAAGCTGTTTTGTTCACAGATGTTTTCTGCTGGTGAGAGACTGAGGAATGGATTTGGATTTGCTGTGTGCTCCAGGTAAAGGCTGGGCTCAACCACAATCCCTGTGCTGACTGAGGGGGATTACACAAATTGTTTTGGATTACACAAGTTCCTTGGATTTCTTCTTCTATGGAAAAAAAGGAAAAAGGCCCAGGGCAGAGCAATTCCTCGTGGAGCCACAAAGGACAAGGTTGTCACCAACCTCTTGTAACAGATTGGTTACAAATGCAGAGCTCTGAACTCTGTCACAAAACTGGTTTCAGGGTAAACAAAAATATCAGGGAAATTGAGACAGAAGTGAGCATTTCTTAAGGTCTTGTTATCCCATTGAACTGAATGTTGTTCCCTCCATTAATTTCTTCCAAAGGCAGCCCTGGCAGCCCAGTGAACATTTGTCGCCTGTTGAGGCCCTTAGTGCATTAATCAAACTGTTTTTCATGTTAAGCTTATCCATGTCCTTGTTTTAGTCTTTATTTTTCAAGGCAAACCTACTTTAAAACCAACCAGTGGCGAGATGTGACGCTGTTTTCCAAGGAGTCATCCATGTTAATCCTTTCAAGGGCCTTTGGGAACAGGTAATGTATTAGGGATGGATACAGCAGAGCAGTTAGTGAGAACCATTAGCAGAAGAAAGTTAAATGTTTTAAGTCATGTTTGGTATTCCCAGTGCCTAAATCCAGCTTACTTTTGCTTAAGCTTTAGCAGAGCCCTGTGTGGGCCTGGGCTCTTCTCCCACAGGACCAGTCAGCTCCTGACTGATCTCAACAGAAGCTGTTTTGGAAAACTTGAATTAAAGATACAGTCATCTCTGAGAGTTAATGTGTGTGGGCACTGATCCAAAGCCCATTCAAGTAAACAGGAAAAGTCCCACTGGTTTTATTCCTTTTCAGATGATGCCTTCAGGACAGCGCAGGTGATAAACAGCGAGATGGGTTTGGGGAGGGATTCCCAAAAGAGCTGGTGAGATGCTTTTAAAACCCCTGCCTTCAGCTCCCCGAGGTGATTGACGTTTATACTCTGGGTTGAGACATTAGAGATATCCTGTTTCTTTGTATCCTGCTTGTCCAGCCATAAACAAGATCCCTGTAAAAGCAAATAAATATGCTGTGGCAGTTCTTTGAATGGAGGAAAAGGGTGTGTGGGTGTTGGTGATCCTTTTGAAGTGGAATTCTAAGCCAACGTCTGAAAGTGGCATTTCTAAAGGAAAGTTTGACTTGGGCTTCTAAGGATCAGTGAAAAAATTCTTATTCTTTAAATGCCACTTAAGGTCAGATTTCTACCAGTGCCTTTTGTCATTTTAAGTTAAAAATTGTGGATATGGGCACAACACAATTGAAAATCCAGGCTCATCTTTGCCACGAGAGCCACAGAGTATTTCTCAATAATTAAACTAATGTACAGGCTTGGTATTGTGTGTTAGAATGATACAACCTTTGTGTATGTAACATTTGCTGCTCAACTCAAGGAAACCAGACAATCATGTTTCTCAGGAGGAAAGAAACACTCTCTTAGTCACAAAACGATTTTCATTGTGTCCTTGAGTGGGGCATTTAAAGGAATATGTTACCTTAAGCCAAGTGATACCTGGAAGAAAGCCATAAATAGGAATTTTAACTATTAATTTTACATGGATTTTTTCCTGTGATTAACTGTGACATCCACTCAAACACAGAAGTTTACTTTGGGAGGCTGATTTACACACAGCCCTGCTACAGGTCAGGGATAACACTCCCAGAAGATGGAACCAACTTCCCTTCATGAGTAAAGACACAGAGCAATAAAACTTCAGAAAACTCAGTCCTGTTTTATCTAATTTTCTCAGGCAAGAGTAAGAATTTGAAGATAAATCACTTCCCTGGCTTCAGTAATTTGATTGGTTTCAATCATCTGGAGGGGAAAAAGTGCACTAAACTGTGTGATAATGACCAGTGTTTAATGCCACAGCTCTGCTTTCACTGTTCTTGGGATGTCCCTGGAGGGGGGACAGGGCTCTGTCCTTGTGGTGCCAAGTGCTGTGGTGGTACTGGATCTCCAGCAGGCTCTTCACCCTTTCTGGTTCTGTTCCAGTTCTTGAAATGGGGCAGTGAGGGTTTGAGGGACAAGCACTAAAAGCAGCTTTGAGATGATGGTATTTCCTGATCTGCTGTTGTCTGTCCTGTGTAAGGGATTTCCTGCTACTGACATAAATTGCAGTAGATTATTATTATTTTAAAGTGTTCTTCACGTGGTAGCAACCACAAATCAATGTAGGAAATAACTCTAAAAGAAGGGGCACAGCCTCTTCTCCCAGGCAACAAGGGACAGGATGAGAGGAAACAGCCTCAAGCTGTGCCAGGGGAGGCTCAGGTTGGACATCAGGAGGAATTTCTTCCTGGAAAGGTTGGTCAGGCACTGGAAGGGGCTCCCTGGAGGTGTCCAAGGAAGGCCTGGCCATGGCACTCAGTGCTCTGGGCTGGGGGACAAGCTCTGGGCTTCCTGTGATTCTGTGAAATGGATTAATTTAAACAGATATTAAAATTACCTGCCAAAACAATCATCTCTGCCCTTCAGAGACACACTGATTACTCTTCCCTTGAATACACTGTTGCAGAAACAAAAAGAATCAAATAGCCATTGTTTAAAGCTTGATCCTACATGTTGGAAGTCAGAAGTTTTGTCCTTGGCTTCAACAGAGGCAAAATCAAATCCTTAGCTGAGGGTTTCCTGTTGCACAGTGTGTTTGGAGCTCTGCAGGAGCCCTTCAGCCCCTGCCCTGCTGGCAGTGGGATGGGGCAGGTGGTGGCTGCAGACCTCAGACAGTGAAAAATTAAAAAAAAAGTTACTGCAAACCAAAATTCTACAGTTTTTGATAATATTTTTGAAATGTGTACAACCTGCATGGAACAGATGAATTCACATTTTAACAGCAGGAATATTTGCATCCCGAAACTTAGAAAGTCATTAAGCCAATTTTAATTATTTTTATCATTCTAATATGATCTTAACAGGCCCAGTCAATGATTTGCACTCAGAATAAAAAGTATTCAGCATATTGGAGGCTGCTTTGAACCACTGTTTCCTACCACAGCCCTTTCTAGACTCTCAGAAAAATTACCAAGGGATAATCTGACTTTTATGGTGTATTCATAGACCAGGGGTTTATGATGCAAGTCTGGTCACTCAGGCAGGAGATTTGTAGCTGCTATAATTTGTTTCCCTCATTATTAGAAATACTTAAACAGCCAAGTTGCATGAAACAGCATTTCTGTGGCTGCTGCCAGGTGTCCTGCAGGCAGGCCCTGGCACAAAACTCTCTGCTCAGGCTGCCTGTTGCTACAAGATGGAACAAGCAGAGCACTGACTGCAGGTGGCCACCACACTGAATGAATTTCATCTCCAAAGGGTGGAAAAATGACAGTCAGAAGAATAGAGTAAGAGGAGTAGGGAACTGAAAAGAGGGGGGAAATTAGGCTGTAATAAACTGAACCACTGATGGAGTGGCATAAAGGAGCTCAGCTGTACTGCTGGTGACATCCGTGGGGGTGCTCGGGAACTGCACTTGGATTTGTATTCACAAACACGAATTGGAATCAAATAGACAAAGATTTCAAAATCTGAGTGTTCTCAACAACAGCCAAACACAAAAGTGACTTAAAAAACTCGCCTGTGCCTCTGTGTTCTGCCCACACTGACTCTGCCCCTCTGCCCCCTCAGGTGGGATCCCACCTGCAGAGCTGCCTCCAGCTCTGGGATCACCAGCACAGGGAGCACATGGAGCTGCTGGAGAGAGTCCAGAGGAGGCACCGAGATGATCAGAGGGATGGAGCAGCTCTGCTGGGAGGAAAGGCTGGGAGAACTGGGATTGTTCAGCCTGGAGAAGGGACAGTTTCAGGGTGGTCTCATTGCAGCCTTTCAGTATCTAAAAGGGCTACAAGAAAGATGGAGAGAGACTCTTTAATAAAGGGGCCTGGAGGGACAGGACAAGTCAGGGGCTGCACACTGACAGAGAGGAGGTTAAATGGGATATTAAGAAAAAATCCTTCCCTGTGAGGGTGGGGAGGCCCTGGCACAGGTTGCCCAGAGAAGCTGTGGCTGCCCCATCTTTGGAAGTGTCCAAGGCCAGGTTGAACAGGACTTGGAGCAACCTGGGCTGGTGGAAGGTGTCCCTTCCCATGGCAGGGGGGTGAAACGAGATGAACTTTAAGGTTTAAGGTCTCTTCCAGCCCAAACCATTGGATGATTCTATGCCAATTTCAGCTCCTGATATCATTTTATTAGAGAACCAAAGATCTCCTTGATACATTGAATTTCTTTTTTTTTTTCATGTTTTGCTTTTGAAATTAATTTTATTCAGTATCACCCTGTGAAGGAACTCAGAAGGTAAACAGCCCTGTTTGCCTTGTTATGCTGAGCTGTGTTTTAAGTTTTTTGAGCAGTTCCTGAGCCTGTTTGTGATGGTGAGAGCATTGTAGGGGCGGGATGAATTTGGTCATAAATCACTGCACATGTCTGAGGTGCAGGAGGATAGATTAGGTCTTAATGCTGAAGCTGTGGCTTCATTTTATTTTCCCCTCTGCACAGACAGGGTCGATAGCGGCCTCAGCAGCCAGCAGGTTGTATTTATAGGAGGGCTCTGAGTGGGGAGAAGGATGTGAAGCATCACCACGTCTGTCTTTCTGTCTGTCTGCTCATCTTCAGGGCATGACTTTTAGCTGGAGTAGTGCTGGATGGAGGCAGAGGGAAAAAAGGGGGGGAGAGAAAGAGGAAAATAAAAAGAAAGTTTTGCTATCACATTCTTTTCACACACTCTTCAGCCTTTAATTCTTCTCTGTATCTGCCAGCAGCTTCCACCTGCTGAGGTTTGCCATAAAATGACAAGGCATCCTGTGCTGTGTGAACCTGCTGCCAGTTTTCACAGACATCTAATTTCCTTCCCCATCACCTTTACAGAGATTGCACTAACGGGCTGTTTGGAAGGGGAGAGCGTTATTGATCTCCCTCAACTTTGTGTTTCATTAGAACAGACCTCTGGGCACAAAGCCAACCCTCAGAACATTTGCAGCTCTTCACAAAGCAGCAAAGGTACCGTGCCACGAGCTTCAGGGGATTATGGATGTGTTTTGTGGATGGCTAATGACACCATTACACAGCTACTTCATGTTGTTCAAATGGAGATGATGATCCTCCTAACGTTCGGTTCCGGGCTGAGGAACTCTCCCTGCTCCAGCCACACATCATAAAAAACAAAACAAAAAAATAAAATAAATTTACATTTATTCTTGCCAATGTCCTCCACCTTCAAGAAGGATTCATCAGGAAAGAATGGGATTTCCATAGCAACAAGGAATTTTGTTTTTTTTCAGATGACTGTAAAACTGGTGAATTTCCAAGGCACAAAAGCTTGTTCAGAGCCCAGAAGTACCTGGACGGAAAACAAAACAGATGGTAAATTCTCTACAGTTTTTTTTTTCAGTATCATTTCTCCTTTTTTTGCCAGTTATTCTCCACTTTCCCCTATGTCCTAAATGTTTGCTTTACACTGGGTTTATGACCCACGACAGATCCAAGATGTTGCTCAGTGGAGCTGGAATTCAGCACCACCATGTTCCCAGGACCAGCTGATCTGTGAGGGACAAGCAGCTTTAAGCTGCTCTGAAAATCAGCAACTGCCTTTAGATTCCCAGCCCTAGGAAACATTTCTTAATATTGTTGTGCAGAATGATATTTTATAAAGCTTGGGGAGTTGTGATAGTGGGAACTCAGCAAGCAAAAAGTCCTTGTGTAAGTGTTGTCTAAGGATGCACCTTCCTGCAAGCTGGAATGTGACTCTTGGCAGGGATATTTGCTGAGGTATCAATGCTGCATTTTCCCCAGAGAATAGGAATTTGTGTTTTAATATAAGTGGGGGTTCTCCAAATATATCAAATACTAATTACTGCCTTCATCATCAATGACTAGACATAATTTTGTGCCTCTATTCAAGCCATTTTTCTGCCAATCACGAGAACTGTCAGATTTTGCAACAGTTGCAAAGGAGGAGGAGTCCAACTTAGTCTGAACTTCAGCTGTGCAAGTGATAGAAAAAAGGATTTACAGTTCAGCTGGGCCTGGTTTAGTGATGTTCAGGAGGAAGAGGGAGAAAGAAGTCTCAAGAAATAAAAAATATTTTTATTTAAATTCCTCTTTCCATTACCTTTTGTTGTTTTTCACAAGGTAAAAATTGAAGGCTTGACATAAAAAAATGACATGGGTGTTCATGGTATCAAGCTCTCACCTTGCTCCTCATAATTTAAATAAAAGCAAAGGATTGGGAGAACCTTCCCTGCACAACTGCAGGAAACTCAGGACTGCTGGGCCCTGACAGTTCCCTCTGGTTTTGTGTTACACCTTGGGGATGGAAATTTTGCCTGTAAGGTAATTTCTGCATTTGTTTTCTGGTCCTTAAGCTGCTTTCCAACGTGTTTTAATGCACAAAGAGTGATTTGCTACATCTAGGCAGGATACTAAGAGGGGATTGGAGGTAACTTGACTTTATTTTTTGATGGAGCTTGCCAGTATCAAACTTTCATTTGTAACCAGCACATTCTCAGTTGTAAACCCCTTTTCTTGAGCATATCCATTGTCACTTAAATGGGCCATTTTATGACTTCCATTTGCCAAATGCCTGCAGGGGAAATAATAACTACAGTTAAAACAGCATATAGTTACAATATGCTCTGAGCAAGGGTTTTAAAATGAAATATGACGTCTCAAGTGGAAGAACTTAAAACCACACACTATTTCAAATGTTACTGTCAACCATTATTTCTGCTGGGTCCTTACAGATAATGCATCTTACACATATAAAAACCATATAAAATATAAGGCAGATCTTCTTATAATTTAAGGTTGTGATTTAAGACTGTATTTTGCTAAGCTGGGTCTCTATTCTTTGCTGCAAGATGGACCAAAAAGCAGGAGTGATGGGACAGTGGCCTGTGGTGCCTGATGCTGAGTCTTGACCACACTTCCAGCTTCCAAGGGAGAAATGCAGCCTGTTCTTCATGACTCCCCAGATGGATTTTGGGGTAGTGGAGTTGAAAAGGGAAAAATAAAAGTTATTTCTTCATTCAGCAGGGAAGTGGCTTATTCTTATAAAAGAATGAATCATAGATTCCCACAGCAGAATTCAGCAGAAGTCTCTTAGTTTGTATTGTTTATTAGATCAGATTTAACTGATCTTCAGCCACTCTTCCCTCTCCTTGCAAGTCCTTCTGCTGGGATTTTTCATGGTCTGAATAAAATAAAGCATTGAAACAAATAAGTGCTTCTACTGGAATAATTTTCTGAAAGAATCCTGATTTCTCATCCCAGCTTTCCTTGTTCTCCACCCAGAGACAGTTCAAGTCCCTCGCTCCTGTCGTAGAGTTTGGCACTGATGAACTGAGGAATAATAATCACAGGTTCTTTCTCTATTTCTCTGCTATAAGGCAGCATTTTTGGGACTTTATTAGAGCACTATGGCAATCAAGAAATGGGTGCTCAGGGGAGGCAGGAAATCCCTACACCCCTCCATAATAACATTTTTAACAATGTGCCTTTAATGACAAAAATTCCTGCTGTTTTATGGTGTGAAAACTGAGGTGTTTCTTAAATTATGACTTTGAATCAGATCATTTGCAGGAGATGCAAATGGGTGCCATACAAAGAGGAGAAATTCCTATTTTTACTGATTACACAATTGGTGTTTTTCTAAGGGTCTTCAGAAATGAATTATGGAATGTCTTGGGTAAGGAAAGGCATTTAGAGAACTATGCAGTAGTTTCATTATAATATCCACGGTGTGTTTAGATTTTTCTTGTTCAAATAAATAATAAGTGCAGGGAAGGTCAGCTAAATTGATAAAAATATGGAATTGTTAATGTTCTGTGACATTACCTATGGCTGTGGTATTTTCTAATGCCAAGGACATTTAGCAGCTGATGAAAACCCAAAGTTCACAGTAGTGATTAGCATTAAGTAAATTCTCCTTTCCTTTACCTGTATGGACTTCCTGCCTTTTTTTGGGAGTGCTGAAAAAGACCACTGGGTGTGAGAGACATGGAATAACCACATAAAGCAAGCAAGACGTAATTCCTGCAATTAAAATCTCATTAGTAATAGTTAAGTACTGTTTTATCAATTAGGTGCTTAAAAAGATGCGAAAACTTGAATTTCAGAATAAAAAAATCTGTTTCTCTGGCAGCTTGTTCTTTGCCCATGCAATAATTGTCTGCTCATCTTAATGCAACTATCAAGGAGATGTATTTGAAATCCATATTGATTAATTCAGGCCCGCTGTGACCTGGTATCTAAATCTTTCTTTTGTCACTTTGCTGGAATTGGAAGAAAATATCTGATCTGGAATGATTTTTGCATGATTTTTTTAACAGTGAGACCTTCACTTGTATTTACCTGCAGGACCAATGTTTTAGTCTCTAACTCTGGCCTGTCAGCAGAGGTGATTAATGTCTGCTGCTTTTTGGGACAAAAAAAGGACTCCAGTGAAGCTCTTCTACAGTGGTAGCATTTTTTTTCTTTTTTTTTCCTTTCTTTCTCTTTATTTTTGCTCATAATCCAGCAGCTGGTTTGTATTTGCTTGTTTATTTGCTGAATTCTTTTAGACACAACATGAATCTTTCTCTTCTTTATCTGGAGTATTGCCAACAACTTCCTGATGGATATTCCACCTTGCCTTTGCCTGGTAACGATCTGACAACCAGACTACAAAATTGACACCGTAAAAACATCTTTATTTAGGGCCAAATATCAAACATTTGTTGATTGCTCACCTAAATTCTGGTGGAGCCATGACCAAGGGTGTCATCTGAACATGGCTGAGCCACCTCTTTATGTAGTTGTGAGTACATTTTTTGTGGGATTTTTACACGGAGAGAAGTCTCACTTTTGGGGTACCAGTGTTTACAATGACCACTTTCAATCGTGGCATTCTGCCAACAGTTTTCTGTGAAAAGCACAGCAAGGAATGTGCTAAAGAGCTTTGGCATCTCCAGCAGAATTCAGGCAGAACTGAGGTCCCTTAAGTCCAAAATCATAAAGTAAAAACACAGAAACCCATCTCTGCTGGGAGGTCAAAAATGTTTGAGTCGTCTTTGATTGAGATGATCCAGAGAAAAAGTTTCCCCCTTTCTTGGAGGGATATGGAGGGTAGTATTTGACAGGTGGATATACTCACAACTGTAGTTCTTAAAATGAGAATAAGAAAGAAATTCTTGAATAGATTGAAAGAATTTGCACCATCATTGTTTCACATCAGCTTCCTGAGATGTTTTCCTCCCCCATCCATTCTCTCTGCCCTTAAAAAGCTTATCAAGAGCTCCAGATACTTCTCCAGGAGCTCTGTGCCTACAGGGAAATGAGCAGTCCTGTTATTAAATTAATGGAGGAGAGAAAGCTTTCCAAAGTTTACACCTTGTGAACTTGTACAGAACGAATAAAAGTCATTTCTCCAGACTTTCTGAATTCTCAAGGCCTGCTGAAAGCAATTCAAGGATTTCATAGAACCACAGGATAGTCTGGGTTGGAAGGGACCTTGAAGATCATTGAGTTCCACCCCCTGCCCTGGGCAGGGACACCTTCCACCAGCCCAGGTTGCTCCAAGCCCCATCCAACCTGGCCTTGGACACTTCCAGGGCTGGGGCAGCCACAGCTTCTCTGGGCAACCTGTGCCAGGGCCTCCCCACCCTCCCAGGGGAGAATTTCTTCCTTATATCCAATCTAACCCTCCTCTCCTTATTACAGGACTTGCAAAGTTTATTTATAATGCAAACTTTCCCAGCAACTTAAGCACAGGAATGAGGTGAGGGTTTTTTTTAACACAACAAAGATTTGAGGAAGCACAAATCAGTTGTGCTCCATCACCTTTTCTGACCCAGCTGCAGTGAGTTCAGTGACTCCAGTCAGGTTTTGCTGCTGATCACAGTTACTCAGCAAATTAGAAATGATGGCAATATGACATGTGCTCCTGAGAGCTCATATCCCTGCCAGCCCAGAAAAACAGGAGCTGAGCTTTTGATTTTTGGTATTTTCAATAAGCCATTGCAGTGGTTCAGCAACAAAAGGAATTTAATACGAGCAGACCAAACCATCCTTATCACATTTTGCACATACTCCACTAAAACTGCAAAGTTTTGCTAGATGGAATTATTTTAATGATGATATTAAAAGTTCTTCTCTAGAGAAGTATCTCTCCCCCCTACAGAGATGCTAAATAAGCAATATTTCCTCATATTTGTAAGCAATTCCAGTGAAAGTTCTTTAAAAGATGATATGTTGGCATTCTGGCTCTAAAATTGGACTGTGATCTGCATTGCTTTTTGTGTCTTACTCTTTTAGAGATGGGAAATAGTTGAACTATTTCTACCAGGGCTATGGGAAATGATTTGGTATTGCTGCTAAAGCAAATCATTATTCACATATAAACTGTCCCTTTAGTGTTTCTCATATCCAATTTTTGAAGCAAATATTGATGATGACACTGAAATAACTTGGCAAGGCTTTGAAGAAGCTTTGCAGAGCTATTACAGGGATAAATTGCAGAACTGAGGTGCACTCAGTAACCACGTCAAGGGAATGTCAAGAGATAAAGTTCAGTTGAGGATTTCTCGGTTTCAATCTTTCTAGGAAGTTTGTGCATGTTATTGTAACCAAATTCATCTTAGACCTGCCATGTCCTGATTCCTGTTTTTTGTCATTCCAGAATGGAAAGAAACTGAGATGCTGCAGTTGTAAAAATGGAAGGAAAAGGTTATTAACCATTTCAAAGGACAGAATGTCTCAGCTGAGTTTAGGTAAATGCTGCTCTAAAACAGCCAAGACCTGTGTTAACAGCAAGTTGTGGGAAGGCAGCAAGTCTCCAAATGGCTACATGGAAAGCAGCATTGAGAAACTTGGGATGTCAGGGAAGAAAAGCACTGCTGTGAGTCTGAGGGAGAGAAGAATGGATGCAAGGTGAGTTTAGACTCACATCTGTATAACCTTGGGCATTGAAAAATGTGTCATCACAGATCAGTAACTGGGGAGGGGAAGCAACACAAATTCAGCTCAGCCTTCCATAAAAACCCAGCTGCCATTCCCTGAGTACCCAGAAAGGATCCATCTGTTTGGATACAGTACTGACATGGAAATGTTCAGGTCATTGCACCATCTTACGATGGAAAAAAGCCCTTTTTTGTGCTGAACATGATGGCAAACTCCCCTCTCCAGTGGATATCCCTGTGCTCATCCTGCCATCCTGCTCTTCACACCCCTTCCCTGCTGAAAACCTTCATGAAAAGCCCTTTCACATCCAGGCTCCTCTGAGGTTTGGGCACAATTTTCACTTATGATGGGGAAGCTGTTGAGTGCAAGGGAAGGAAGATCCTGGGCACAGGTGGAATCAATGCTTGTAACCCGACCTCACCCTGTGATCAGTGGGGAACCCTCTTTCCTCTTCACTGGAATATCTGCACACAAACAAGAGTTCTGTTTTCTCTTTCCTACAGTTTGGGGGGTGGAGGGGAAGCCATTTCTATTTTTAAAACTTGAAAATGCCTCAATGCGTTAACACTCTTCTCTGTGGAAAGCAAAGACTGTCTGCAGACCCAGACAGAGGAAAATGGTCGTGTTGTCTTTGGCTGTGAAACAGCAACTGAATGGTTAAGTTTATTTATAATTTCTTAAGCCTTTTTAGCACATCTATAACTTAATTTGCCCTGTACAGACATGAGCAAAGGCTGCTGTTTCCCTTCTTCTGATATTTTCTTTTATTTTCTTAGGGCTTTGCCATTAAAGCCACTTTAATCTTTGAAGATAAATCTTCAGGTTTTCAATTTTTTTTCTCTCTCTGAAGATTCCAGCTGCCTTAAGTCTTTCCATTTCATCATGTTTAAATATTTTAGACAATTTGAAGCCCTATTTATAAATGGATATCATTAAGATTAGGCTCTAATAAGTGCTAATCTTTCCCTCCAACCAGGGAGCAAAGCCTATCTTAAACCTGAATGGCTTAAGACAAGTTCATTTTTTTTATCCTTATAAAGTGAACAAATAAAACACTACCCAGCAGCTGCATTCAGGGGAAGCACTGAACATAATCCCTTCCATTTATTACTGCAAAGTGCTTTTCTTTGTAGGTATCAACCTGCTTTACCTTCAGATGTGGAGGCTGCAGGTTATAGACACACCTGAAACTTGGTGGTGAAACCTGGAACTCACCTGATCTCACAAAAAAACCTGGCACTTGGCTCCAGTTTTTGATACTTTTGGTTGGATTTTGGGTAAAGCAGAGCTGAGAAAAGGCACTGTGTGTTTTTGCTTCAAGGCACATAAGCACAAATTAATGCCTCCTCAAGGTGAACAATGTCTGTTTTAATCAGGAAAACTCTGATGGTTGGAGGTTTCTGCTGACCCCAAGATCTGTAATCAAAGAAGGAGCTCTGACTGAGCAAGGAAATCCCTATCGATGAAAAATGCTAAAAAAGTACGGAATATGGCAATGTTGTTGTGGGAAGTGGACAGGAACTCAAACCCTGCTTGGGTTTGTCTTCCCAATGGACTTAACCAGCCCTCTCCCCTCAAGTAAAAGGGATTAAGCAGTTCAGAGGTTGCCCTGTATTTAAATAGCTTTAATGCTCCAGACCATCTCAAATGGGATCTGCTGTGACTAAAGGAATAACCTCTGATTGGTAGCTTTCATTCCATACATGTATCTGCAGCCAAAAATAGTGGAGGAAGAGGGAAAGCAAGGCTCTTGATGTATTGATAAAATGGAGCAAATAATTCACTCCTAATAAGTAACACAATCTCCTCCTGAGGACTAAAAATACCCTGCTTTTATTGAAAGTGTATTAGTGGCCATGGGAAGTCATCAGGTAAGTAAAATGATGTTTCTATTTTTTCCTGGTTATAAGAATAAGCTGTTCCAGACCAAATTAAAAGTCCATTTCCTGCAAAAACTGGTTTATGAGATCTTAAAACTGGCTTTTGGTAAATGGTCATGGAAGTGGAATTTGAACTGCATGACTATTTGTGGAAAGTGATCAGAGGCAGCTTGGGAAAAAATGAAATTATATTTTCTGATCCTTCTTCATTTCCAGTATTAATATAACTCACAGCTCTGCAACCTCAAAAGCTTAAAATCTTGATCTGGAACTTCACCTAAAGCTTGAAAAAAATTTAAGGGATTTCTAATCAAACAAGGAATGTGGGTTGGAACAAACCCCTCAAAGTCAGCCTTGGTCAGTCACTCAGTCACCTCTGTGCTCAGCTGTTCCAACTGGAGCTTTAAATACAGAGTTTCAAGAACAGTTAAAAATATTTTAATATAGATGACAAACCCCACAAAGCTCATAAATCTGGTTTCCTTGTTGTCAGGAGCAGCATGAGAACAAAGGAAGAGAAGAGCAACAGGGAGAGCCTTAAGAAACACAGAAGGTTTATAACTTATAGCACAACTCCACCAGATGGATTTGAGTTGAATTTCAGTTGTTATTTTCCTTATAAACTTTGCATTTACTTTCAGTAAAAGTGACTTTGGTAGAAATTAGGCATGCACTCATTAATTTTGTATGATCTACATTTGTGAAAGCTAATTGCAAAAAAGAGGAAATTATGTTTATGAAAATCAGATCTAAGTAAATAAAATAAAAAAAATAGAATGGAACACCAAATTGCACATAAAATGGCTGAAACTTAAAAAATATAATTATAAATATGCCACCATCACTCCTGCATGGCTTCATCTCCCATGTCTGTAAATCTAATGGGCCAAACCTCAACACAACAGGCTCTTGATACTCTTCCAAAGCACTTGGTCCAAAGCTCACAAATTCACTTTGAATCATTTAAGTTTTGGAAGTTGAATGCCAATTTTTCTGCAGAAAATTATTTTTACATATAAAAATGCATTTTTCTCAGTGGAAACTTTGTAATTAATCTGGAGTATTGTAACATAATTTATATAGAATACTGTATTTCTTCTACATTCTTTAAAAATGACATGTATCCCATGTACAGTGAGATGCCTTTCAGTAAGGCATTGTTTTAGAATATAAAAAACTATATCCATAGGTTTTTTCATGGCTACTAAGATTTTCCAACAGGATTTTCCTACATGATTTTCCAACAGGAAAGAACATGTTTAAAAACTACAAAACAACACTCCAAATAAGGTCCAGAATACAGAATATTTTCAGATTGATACACAGTATGCAAACTCCAGTTCCTTCCCAAGATCAAAAAAATCCATAAATCCATATGTGTTTCCACAGGCTCTCCACACAAGTTGCCTGTCAGGGTAAAATCTTGAAAACTGTACTGTAACCAGGATGATGAAGGAAAATTACTGCCAGACAGATTATACAGTCAAGGAAAACGGTGTAAGTTATTTTTTGCCTCCTAGCTTGCATACATATGGGACAAATGCAAATTTGCCAAATGAAATACAGCTTAGAGTGCATAAATTTCAAACAGATAATACTTTGTACTTATTAAAGCTTGGTTTGGATCACAGAGAGCTTTTTCCCAAAACGCCAGCTTTTTTTTTTTGTGAAGATTGTTTTTCCCTAAAGCAGCATCGATTATAAACAATGGTGTAGCCACCAAAACTGGGAGGACAAGACTGGAAGCAGATAAACTGAAACAATCTGACTGATAAAAACTTTAATCTTGCCATGCACTCCAGGTATCCTTTGAGGGGATGATGTGGGAGTTATTGTTTATTGGCAGATACATAAATACCTGGCCTGGAAGAGCCAAGATATGTGCACAGATCTACAACTGCACATATCTACAGGGTGGGCACAAAAAGAGCTTTTCTGAAAAATTAAACATCACAAGGAGCCCTGTGTAGCTCTGGGTCCTGAGCACTAACTAAAGGTTTGTGTGGATAATGGGATAACTGGTATGAAAAGCTATTTGAAGCCTCCTGGCACTCAGTTGATTTAGATTTAGCTGCTTAAGGCATGGCACTAAATCAGCAGGGAGAGTATATTGGTTCTTCCAGAGACAAAATCGTGAATAAATGATAAGTTAGAATGAAAACAGAAGAGCCTGGATTCAAAGATAAACAGAGGTGTGTTTTGCAGTTCTTTGGGAATAAAGGTTGAAATGGGATGGAAGTACCTTATAAAAAAGAGGGAGAGGGTTTTTATAAGGGCAGATAGTGACAGGACAAGGGGCAATGTTTTTAAACTGAAAGAAGGCATGTTTAGATTAGATATCAGGAATAAATTCTTTACTCAGAGGGTGGTGAGACACAGGAACAGGTTGCCCAGAGAAGCTGTGGATGCCCCATTCTTGGAAGTGTTCAAGGACAGGCTGGACGGGGCTTGGAGCAACCTGGGATAGTGAACGATGTCCCTGCCCATGGCAGGAGTTTGGAACTAGACAAGCTTTAAGGTCTCTTACAGCCCAAACCATTCTGGGATTCTATGGTTTATGAAATCCTTGAATTGCTTACAAGGAGAATGGGCAGTAAAATCTGAGGTCATTCCCCCTTTCCATGCTTTCCAGGGCATCCTCAACACTTCTGCTGCACTTCATACAAGCAGCAGGGCGAGAGCACCAGCCACGTATTTTTGTTTTCATTGGATAAAAATCTTTGTACTTATTGTGGGGGAAAAAACATGGAAATAAAGTATGTCCTGAAAACTCAGGGGGGTGGAGGTGCTGTGTGTTACTGTGCCTCAGGGTCTGGGGGGCGTCTTACTCCGGTGACTCCTGGTGGTGTGTGTGATGGAGCAGCACTGCGTCTACTGGATGCACAGGGACTTTAAGGATCAGCTTTAAAGCCAGAGAAAAGCTGAGCCCTGTCCAAGGTGGGAGCACCAAGGTCTTGGCTTTGCTTGGTCTCAGTGATGGAGTTCTTGGGCCACCACGGAGGCGCTGCCAGGCTGGAGATGATGGAGCCGTCCCCAGACATCTGAGGAACTGAGCTCACAGCAGGTGTTGTGGGCCCGGGGTTTAAATTTTTTACGTCTTATGAGGAACAACTGAGGGGCCTGGGTGTGTTTAATCTGGAGAATAGAAGACTCAGGAGGGATCTCACTCTCCATAACAACCTGAGAGCAGGTTGTGGTCAGGTGATGGCAGATCTCTTCTGCCATGCCTGTGGTGAGAGGACCAGAGGTAATGGCCTTAAGCTGAAGCAGGAAAGATTCACGTTTTAGGTCTTAGAGAAAAAATTTTCCCTACTGGGGTGGTCAGGCTTGGAATGGGTTGCCCAGGGAGGTGTTGGAGTCACCATCCCTGGAGGTGTCCATGAGGAGCGGGGTCTGGCGCTGGGTGATGTGCTGTAGGGGTTACAGTGGAGGTGCTTGGTGCACAGTTGGACTGGATTATTTTAAAGGTCTCTTCCAACCCTGACAATTCCACGACTCCACAAATTTAGCTAAACACGTTCGCGGCCCCACGGCACTGAGGGGCTCGCTGTGGTCCCACAGGGCGGCGGCGGCCGCTCCCCTCAGCCCCGCACGGAATAGTCTCTCCCGTGTCCCACCCCCGCGGCGCCGAATGGGCTCTCCCGCCGCCCTCGCTGCCATGGGAACGGCGGCCGCGGGGCCGGGGGTGGGATCGGGTCTGGGGCCGGGATCGGGATCGGGATCGGGACCGGGACCGGGACCAGGATCAGGATCGGGATCAACCCCGCGGGGCTGAGCCCTCAGCGCCGGCGGAGGGAGTCTGGCGGTGCCCTTCAGGGGACCCTCAGCCAGCGCGTCCCGTCCCGGCGCTGCCGCCCCCGCCAAGGGCTGAGGGAGCACCTGGGGCAGGTGGAAGTGCCCCCATATTGTCCCCAGGAGTGTCCTGGACAGCGGGACTTTGTGTTCGCCCCCCTCACTGCTCTTTAGCCACCCTTTCACGCCTCTCTAGTTTTAGGTTACAGTTCGGGGCACTTCCCTTCTTCCCACATTTCATCAGTCTCGGAAAACTGAGCCCTCGGTAACGAAACAAAAACCGAACCCCACTGCTTTGCTGTAGGGCTTTTAGGTCTGTATTGCCTCCCTGCCCCCGTGCACTCTGTGTTTTCCTAAAGCTGAGTTTCCCGTCCGGACCGACTGCTCTGCACACACTAGAGCTTGAGAGAAGCTTTAAAGGCAAGTACTGACTCTGCTCTGTTTATTCAATGAATTTATTATTTGTTGCCCACCTGCCCTTCTTCCTCTGGGCAGATTCTGCAGCTCACAGGGCACTTGCTGTAGCTGTACAATGTAGATAAGGAGGCATTTATCTCCAGAAACATACTTAGTAATGTGTTTTTTCTTTTTTTTAGTAGACTGCAAACTATGGGAAGATAATTTAGGGAAAGTGTCCTTTAGCTGTTTTACTCTGGGTTTCGTGGTCTGACTTTATGCGTGTCGTATGGCATTAAACACAGAAATGGATAATTGGTTTAAAAAGTTTTTGTACTGGCTGGTGTCACAGATATTGGGTCGTGGAGGATACAAATTTATCCTCCAGCAATTCCATTGGCATACCTGACTGCTGGATTTACACTGGCAGATTAACAAGGCAATCAAAGTTTGAGTGGTGGCGGGTTTTTTTTCCTTTTTCTTTCCCCTTTTTTTTTTTTTTTGAATTAATTAGCAAAATGTTAAATGTTTGGAAGGACAACAAGCCTGAGAGTCTCAGTTGTAGTTAACAGCAAATGGGTGGGGAGCAATGACAGACAAATTCTTTATTACACTTAGAATTCTTCTTCAAAGGAAAGAGTGGGGTTTGAATTATTGGTAAGTGGATAGGACTCAGTGTAGCATGAAATCCGTGTTCATGGTTACAATAATTGGATGTGAGCTATTACATATACAGTAGTATCCCTTCAGATTTTATGGGTTTATTGATGTGAGAAAGCTGTTGGAATTTAGTCTGCTCTGGTTAAACTCTTGTAGTTTGAAAGAAACTGCACCCATCTTCAGCTGTCTTTGAGTTATAAACCCATCTTTAAATTGATTAGGAAGAAATGTGAGCTAAGCTGAGATACAGGGTATGTGGAATTTGGGTTCATTTAGCTATGCAGGCTTTAAAGTTAAATTAAATTTCATTTAGCCAAAACAGCAGTGTTTGTTTTGTTCAGTGGCACTTTATATCCATTAGCACAGAGGAACCTGCTAGAATGATGAAATTTGAGTACAGGGTGTGTAGAAGAGCAGGCAGAACGGATGTGGCTAATTAATGCTTGATTTATTTATGTTGATGAGTTGCTTTACTGTTTGCCTCACTGGCAAATTGTGTTACTTATTAGTGAGTGAATAAGGATTCATTAAACAAAAAGCAGATAGAAAAAAAAAAAGGAACTCCTGTCTGTATTTAAATTAGGAGTCTGTTTCTGAGGATTTTGGGGTTGCCTTTGGTGGACTTCCCTGTCAGTCCTGAGCACCCACCTCAGGGATACTTAGGGATGTTTTACAAGCTAAGGATGTGTATTTCCCTGTGGGGTTTGTTTAATTGTTTGACTGTTATAGTCTCAGTGTTTAACAGCTGTTGTTAAAAAAAACAGATTATGCTCTAATAACTGTTAAATAAATTCATGTCTATCCCCTGTTACTTTCAACTTGAGACTTTTTTTTCCCCAACCACTATCACAGTGTTCCTGAAAAATAGGGCCTGTTATCTCTGATGTTCTCACACAATACCTCTGATGTTTAATTCTGCTATTATCACAACTTCTAACTTACCTCTGTAAAATATTCCACTGGAAGCAAATGTTTAATAAAAAAATACCATTTATGTGAGTTAACTACTTTGCCTCCTTGAGCTTGCTAAGCTGGCCTCTTTTTTTTTTTTTTACCATTTTTTACCTCTTCTTTTATTTTCATTTTTAAAAATNTTTTTTTTTTACCATTTTTTACCTCCTCTTTGTATTTTAAAATCATTTACCTCTTTTTTTTGTTTGTTTTTTTTTGTTTTTTAACTATTAAATATCCTCTGGGCTCCCTCAAACCCAGAGTGTTCCCTCCTCCTGTCCAGCTACACTAGTCCTGCTGGCACACCTTTGCAAGAGAAGAACTTTCTTCTATTCAAAGTTAATAAAATCTTGTTGTATCTTAGAAGGTAATAAAAGAACAATTGTTTTGATGTGATGTTAGAATTGAGTGGTTTGTTTTTTTCTGACACAATAAGAAACATATTTTGTGCAGACATTCTGTCAGCACTGAAATGTTGTTTCAGGGTCTGTGGCGCCACGTGTTTAACTCTCTGCAAGATGCCATGGAGTTGTGCTTTACCTTGTGGCTGGAGGTGTTTTTTGGCCACATTTTAGCTATTAATGGTAATTTTCAGGTTGTGTGTGAACAGGCAGCAGAGCTTTTCGCCTTGAGCTCAGTTTTACATTTGATATATTTCTAACTCAAACTTCTCCGCATCGTTTCAGTTTGGTGCTGCTTTCGCTGGGAACTGGAGACCCAACAGCTGAAGGACAGTTTCCAAACACCCTGGGAGCTGTAAGTCTCTGGATTATCCATGTTTTTTTCCTTATGCATCCCAGTAAATACTCAGTTTGGGCACTGAGCTCAGTCTGGTTATCCTGCCAATACTCCAGGCTGGGTCAGATCTGGGTGTTCACTTCAGTTTGGATTCTGTGCTGGATGAACTTGCTTTTTTCAAGAGTATTTTACAACATGGGGAAAAAAAAAGTGTATTTGAAATACCATTGTCATGAAGTCTTGAGAGTGGGGACTAACTCTGCTCTGTGAGTTATTGTATTCCTTTGTATCAATTTGTTCATGACAGAAGGAATTTATCTTCCCAAGTCAGTTGAGATGCTTTGACTTCGTAGCCGTTGGTACAATTTTCTCCTCCCTTGTGCTTTCTATGGGTTTGGTTCATTTTTATTGTTTTATTTAATATTAAGCTGCTTGCATTGAACTTTAGGGAATTGCCCAAATGAAAGACAAGAAAATCTTTTCCCTGGTATCATAAAAGTAATAAAAAGGTGGGTTTTTTTTTTTCCCCCAGTTAAATTTAATTTAGATTTGCTGTAGGATTTTATTGGTACTTCATATAAACAAGTTCTGTGCTTCATTTTTCTTGCCTATATGTGAATATTTTTGGATGTTTAATGAGTTTTTTACTGTTTTGATTTCAATCAAATTCCCATTTCAACAGGTTTCTAACGGTGGATCATTGAAATTCTCTTTTTGAGAAGAAGTTACACAGGGTATCATGAACATCAGTGATTTTGTGATACTCCCAGGCTCAAAAACTGGAACCTCAGTGAGATTAAAAACAAAGTAAGTGCATTCTGTCTGATTGGGGTTGAGATGTGTTGTCATAACTTTTAATAACTTTTAATGCAACATTAAGTAGAGGATCTTATTTGTGCCACAGCAAGGAGAATCCTGATGTGTTTCTTTTCTAGCATTTTCCCTGTGTTTTTATCCTTAATCTTTTCTTAGGCTTCAATCTACTTTTGGATTGAGTTACAGGTTTTATAACTCTGTATATCTAACATATAATACAAACAATACTAAAGAAGTCACTGGGATGGTTTATTTTGATATAATTAAACAACAAACCTTTTGTGTTGGCCACTCTAAAGCTCATTTTGGAGTAGCCCTGTCACTGTCACACCCCTTTTCCAGAACTGTTTTCAGTCTTGATGGGAGATAGAAGAGGGGCTTGTTTTTTTTCTGCTTTAAACTTCTTCAGGTACCTCACTCACCTTCCTGTAATTTCTGATGAATATTTTGCTGCTTTAACTCCTCCAGAACTGTCAGAGAGTTGCAGTTGGAGAAAGTGCAGTTAGAGACAGAAAACAAAGAGATGGAGAAGAAATTACGGCAACTCCAGTCCAACATGAGCAGAGAAAAAGAAGAGAGAAAGTAGGTGGGATTTCTGTATGGAAAAATGCAATCCAGTGAGATGCTCCCCTTGCCCCAGATGGGTTCTCCTGCAAAGTTTGGAATTCACAGTAGTGTTCAGTCTCTCCAATTTCTCTTCCCAATGACAAACTTGCTTCCCTATGGCTTTGTTATTTTTAAACTCATGTGTGACATTTGATCCCTTTTTCCTCATTTATTCCCTTTTCTGCTCTCTGACTGGATTTGCCCCCTTAATTTTAAAGCAGGAGACAGAGAGTAGTTTCTCTTGCACTGGTTTAGTGTTATTTCTGCAGTTTCTGAGGAGGATTCTGTTCTTAACATTGCTTTGATCCTGTTTTTCATGCACCTGTGTAGCTTCAGAGCTGCATCTTCTGTATGATGGGAAACAAGGCTTGGAAAGGAAACACAATGGAATGAAGCAAATGCTGGGGTGGAAGTTTAAATCTCTCTGACTCACCCTGAATGCTGGAAAATCCCTGCAACATCTGCTTCCATTTCTTTGTGTTTCTGCCTGATGTGCTGTGTCCCTGGAGATGCAATCGCCGTGGATACCCTGGAGCTTGGTGCTGCTCAGTTTGCAGCTCTGAGAGCATTTGCCTGAGCTGGTGAGGCAGATTTCCAGGTAGTGGGTGGCACTTGGCCCCCATATTGTTGTCCTGCAGTTGTTCTTGTGTTGTTCTCACGTCCTTGTACCTGCAGATCCTGATTGTGGTGTCATGGGCAGCTCAAATGGCAGCAGTAGTGGGAATTATGGAATGGTTTGGGTTGGAAAGGACCTTTAAAGATCATTCAGTTCCAACCCCTTCCATGGTCAGGGGCACCTTCTACTAGACCAGGTTGCTCCAAGCCCCATCCAGCCTGGCCTTTATCCCTCTTCTCTCCTCTGTTTTCCTAACCCCTTGTTTTGTTTGTTTTGCCCTATGTTTCTGTAACACAGAGCAGGTTTTACATTTGAATCCTTACCTCTCTTCCACAGCAGTGTGTTCTGCAGTGTGCTAAAGCTGAAAATCACTGTTTAATCTCCCTTAGTCTTAAATTCTTCCCCTCTATCTTCCATGTTCATCATAGCAATCAAACCTAAATTGATTTATCACTGAAATTGTAGGTGTTTGTTCCTGACTTATTAACAGGTGCTGCATTTTAGCAGTGCTGGATAAGAGCCCTGGAGTAAACTGGGACAATGAAGACTTATCTAATGTGTCCTTCTGTTTTTATTCTTCTAAAACCAACCTGAGATTTCCTTACATTTAAAAGCTTAGACCAATTTAAAAATCAGTTCTTTCTTGTACATTTGATACATTTACTGCTGCTAAAGTAGATGTGAGGCAGGTTTCAGTGTGGAGGAGGTGTTTGTGTTTTGGGGAATTGATTATCCTCTAGAGAAGTATTTTATTTTTGTGAGGTTTTGTTCTTGCTCTTGGTTCATAGGAAATTAAGTACTTACCATTGGAAATCTGGCCAGGCAGGACCAATGACCATCCAAGCCCGAGTTCTGTCACAAAGTAAAGAAAACTGGAAAAAGGTATTACACTGTGTTTGCATGTAAAGCTATTTAAAACAAAACAAGATTTAGAATGAGATTTATGCTACAGAACATGAGAATTATAAATACTATAAAAATAATAAGAGGTTAAGCACCTTCTGAGTAAAATTCCTCGTTGGTTGTTTTTCCATGCCAAGCTGATGGTTCCCTTTGAGCTAGAGGAACATGAAGATCTGTTGGGTGATCTTGTTGTGTTCTTAATTGTGTTAGGCAGCAAATTATCATTGCTTCTACAGGTTTAATACTGTAAGGATTGAAAAATGGGTTTTCTTTTTAATATTCACTCAGTGGGGTATTTTCCCTTACTCCCTTTTGGAATAGGCAAGGGCAATTTTGCTGACACTCTTAGAAAATATTCAGAGTGAGGCAGACATTTGGGAATGATAAAACCTGGTCAAATTTGTAAGTAGCTGAAGCCTGAACCTTGTAGGGAGTGTTATCACTTCCAACTGCAATCAGCTGGTCTTAATATTCCATTCTTTGGTGAAATAAGTGTATTTTAATAGCTTAGGCTCTTGTCCTCGAGGCTCTGTGCATCATGGAAGCAGGTATTAGGTGTGTCTGTCAGCAAATAATGTTCACAAGCGCTGCTAAAATCCCAGCTGTGATAACAGAGCTTATGTTCTTCACTTGTTCTGTGAAAAATCTCTAGGGGATCCCCAAATCCAAAGTAATTCAGCTTAGAGAGGCTTCCTCTTTGCTTTAGCGGGTACGGATGTGTCTGGAGAGGCACAAATTGGCCTGAGTGGGACTTGAATAGAGTTTTCTCTCATGCTTTTTTCCTGGAAGCCGTGCTGTGTGTGCCGGGTTGAAATGAGAGCTGTTAATTAACACAGACCACTTGGAACTGGCTGAAATAAAGCTGGGATAAGTCTGGAGAGAAAAGCAGACTGACAATTTCAGACTGAGCCATCACAGTTGCTGTTTGAAGCCTTTTGAAGCAGCAGCACTTTGGCAAGAAGGTGCTCTCAGCCAACACACTCAATTCCAATAAAATGAAAAGGTTTTCTTTAACCCACCTCCTTCTCTTTCCCCTTCTCTGAGACAAGAAACTTAAAGCTGTTGCTGCTTCAAAAAACTTCAGATTTCAGCTCTGATGGCTGAGATGGGGCAGAATGTCCAAAATTTTAAAGCAAGGGGTGAGTGGGGGGCAGTGAGGATTCAGTGTGGACTCTGCAGGGGAAAAAAGTGAGGAGCAATGATGAAAATTATTGATTACTGGGATGCCAAATGGTGGGAGGGTCATGGGGAGAAGCAGAAGGAAAACAGGCTGAGACCTCCCCCCTCAAACATGGGTGGATGAGAGTGCAGGTTGTATCTGCAGAGGACATCACTGGTTGACATCTGAGTTAAGTCACTGTGGTTATGGAAGTTCTGCAGTTATGGAATGTTCTGGAGGACATTCCTGGCTGAGCAAACAAGGACAACATCATTTCATGGCTGGGGAGGGAAAGTGGTCCCAGCCTTCAGGGCTGTCATGAGCAATACATGGAGTTTTCACTTCATAAACATGCCTGGCTACTTTCTAGAAACAGCAACATTTTCATTCTAGGAAAGTTACTCTTTTATTAACTTTCATTTACTGTATAGATATATTCTTCCATATAGGTTTCTTCAGGAAAAGTGAAGTTGCAAATACTCAAAGACCAGATTGAAGGTAAAGACATCTTTCTTAACTAAATAAATGTGATGATTTTCTGGTAGATTTTCTGTTCTTGGAGGTTGCTGCAATTAAGTCATGAAGAAATCAGAGACTGTAATACTGGATTAGTTTAGTTTGGTTTCTTAACTGTTTTTTTTTCTCCAGAGCCAGTGAAAGAACAACTTAAGCCTGAAATGGAAAATGCTGTAGCCCATAAAAACTCTGAAGTGGAGAGGGTGGCATGTGGTCTATCTGAAATTAAGAGTGTGCTGCTGGTAAGTGAGTGGTTTAAAATGTGCATATATATATATATATATATATGTGCATATAATATGGATATAAGTGCTTTGTGGCAGTATGGAGACAGACATTTATTAATTATTATTATATATTGTAAAATGAATTACCTTGGGTTTGTCCAGGCTGAAGTGCCTGAGTGACCTCGCAGCAACTTCAGAAGAGGAGAAAACTACTTAAACATTGGAGATTAATTTGATCCTATGTTAGTTAAATATCTTCTTTCTCTGGAATTGAGATCATGGTGAGAGTTTTTCTCATCTGTTTCCCAAAATACATTGGTGATACCCACACAGGCTTTGTCTCTGGGATAACTATTTATTGCCCAGAAGGGAGGTTTTATGCACTGATCTCCCTGAATGCAAGGAAACAGATGAAATAATTTTGTTATCAGAACTGTGACCAGTTCTTTAACTGGTAACAGCTGAAGAATTTCTTTGAGCTGTATTTTTATTAATTTGCACAGCATGTGAACATGACTGAAGAAGATTCTTACTTAACTGAAGAACATCACTCTGTGAATAAAATAAGACATATGGTTACAGGCAAATAGAGCAAAATTGAGTGGTCCATGAATATTTTGTAGCTTTAAATGCTTTGATAAGGACCAGGGCACGTGCTGAATTGTGGCTGCTTTCCAAGCTGGCACTTGCTATGCTGGAGTGGAAATTACTGTTTTCAAGTATGAGGTGATCTATATTTAATAAATTTTGCCTTTTAGAAGGTATAAATAGGAAACCTGGGCTCCAAAGTGCTTCATGCTATTTGATTTTTGAAGTAACTTCTGTTAATGGAGTAGCTCCACTTTGGAATAAGAAAATAAAAAATATCCCCTCACTTAGAAAGATCCCCCCTCCCTGGCCTGTGGGGTCATGCTGTGATTTATTTCCATTACTTTTATGGCAAATTAAACCAGGTGGAGCTGCTAACACTCCAAACAGATGGAACAGATTCTTTGTGTCTTCTGATGTCTTTCCTTACAAAAAGTTCCTGTGGATTTGAAATCCCTGCCCTCAGAGACAATGGGATTTTGCTTCTTTAATTCTTTTTTTTCCCCCCATGCCCTCTCCGCAATTTCATTAATGCTCACCCAACGATGAATAAATACCCTAGGTGTGTAGTACAGCTGCTCATCCCCCCCCTGCGTGGTTTGGGTTTTTTTCCCGGGGGATTTTTTTGAGGAGCGCCGCGATCCCGGGAGCGGGGCCGCAGTTCCAGGGATCTCCGCCAGGCGGAGCTGCGGCCCCGCGGGACGCGCCGCGGTCCCGGAGCGCTCCCAGCTCCTGCTGGGGAGGGATGAACTGGGATATAGGAATCCTTGCTTGGAGGACGAACTGAAGGACGATTTGCTTGCCCCGCCTTAGGTGAAGGGCTGCTTTCCTTCGGGTGCTTCTTGCTGATCCCGGGAACTCTGAGCCGCGCTCGTAAGGATCAGAGGGAAGTGCAGAAGGAAACAACAGCTTTGTAAAGTGGTTCGTGTGTCTGCAGGCTCAGAACGAGTCCCAAGGACTGTTTAATGTGCAGTCAGCAGCTGCAAAGTCGCTGGGTCGATCCTGGCACAGAGCAGGTGGAGAGCAGATGTGGTGTGAGCACATTGTCCTTCTGTAGTGGCTGCTCTTGGCTCTTTCTCATGCCCCTTTCTGCCTGTACCTTTGCTGCTGTTGTGGTAAGAACATGTGCTCTAGTCTGGGATTGCATAGCCAAAGGGTCTGTCCTTCTGGTCTCTATGTAGGGAAAGGATGAACATAAAATATTTCTTGGTTTTGCTTGATAATCGTTCAAGAGTTGGTCGTCAGAACTCTCCACTCTAGTTTTATTTACTCTATTGCAGGTTGCAAATCAGCAAAATCCCAGTGTAATACTTTTGTAGCTATTTTCAGTCAGTCTCATCTAGTTCTTTATAGTTTGGACTTCCCTGGAATGCTTTTTTGCACTGGTGTTCCAGTGACTCCTTTGGAACATTTTCCTCTTATTGACCTCTACAGATGTGCTCCTGTCTGCTGTGAAGCTTCAATGAGTAGAACTTCATTAATAAAGTACATAGCTCATAAATTTGTTTAAATGAGACGTGGTGCATAAAATGCCTCATTTAATCTCTCCTCTCCATGGGATGTGGGCTATCCATGGCTGTATATCTTATCCATGGGATGTGGGCTATCCATGGCCACTGTTCTCTGCTGTTAGAAGCATTTAAAAGTGGGGTGTTTTTTTGTATGTCTGCTTACACAAACTGCTTGGTTTTCCTTATTTAGCTCTTGATAGAATGTTCCAATTTAGTTGTGAGCAGGAGCACATAAAACATGAGTGATCTTGAATTCCAGGGTAGTTTGGCTGAGCCCAGGAAATGTAGGGTTGCATTTCCACAGAGGACACATTGCTGGGGAGAGAATTATCATCACCAGTGCTTTGTTAATTATGTTGTGGAACTGATTTAGGGATCACCCTCAGAATCAACCTGTCCAGGCCCTGGAGATGAGGACAAAGGATTATTGTTAAATGGCTCATGTAACGAGGAGGAATCTGCAAAGTCTTTCCAGGAAGCTTTGCTTCAGTGGAGGAAGGGGAATAGTGACCCCAGGGAACAAGTGCCAGCCAGTGAGGTGCCATCAGGTAGGATTTTAAATTCCATTTTAAATACATTAAGAGGCAGTTGGGTGAGTTGGCAGATTTTTGATTGGTGAAGGGAGATCTTCTGTTAGAACAATAAATGTTTCTTCTCAGTTTTTCCTCTCAGTGTTCTTTTATCACTAACAACAACCTTTGAAGGTTTTTTTTTTTTTTTATCTTTAATAACATGCAGGTTAATGTTTATCCCAGTTTTTGTACTCAGCTGTGGCACTGGCCAGATTTTTCAGCTCATGTCTTTCTCTGGAATTGTTTCTCACATGACACTTTAATATGAACTGCAGTGCTCAAGCATAAAGTCCCAGCTTTTAACTGAGGCAGGGAATCTGCAAGGCTCAGGATTTTGTGGACTATCAAAATACCTTTCTTGCTTGTCTTCCACAGGCTCTCCATATTTATTTGTCCCAATGAACAGCTGCAATCAGCTGAAGTATACATGGAAAAATGGGGAAAAAATCCTCTTGTCTGATTGGATTTGTGCAAGCTGGTCTTGTTCCTCTAATCTGTGGATGGTGTTTGTTCTCTCTGTATTTTTGTACAAAATAATATTACACTCACCTTTTTTATTTTTTCTTTCCTGTGATATGGTGGGATTTTTATCTGTGGAGTCCTGGATTTCCCCCCCATGCCTGCACTGTAGTAATCTGGAATAAGTGAGTTTTTCCTGGCTCCCCCACTGCTGACTGTGTTGTGAAAACATAAAACTGTTTTCCTTTTAAACTTTTTGGACTGATGCAAAGGCTCAGTGAGGGACAGGCTGCCAGTGTGTTGTTCATTCAAGAACAGTGTAGATAAATAACAAGTTTATAAGCCTGAACATCTGTATATATTTTTTTAAAAATAATTCTAATAGAATCTGTGGGAATTTGTGAGGTCCAGACCAGTGTTACTGTTCTGGAGGAACCCATCCACGTGGAATTCAAAAAGGATGGCCTGAGCTACATGGAGAAACTCCTGCTTAAGAAATACAGAAGGTATTGAATGGAAAAACTCCAAAATACTTAATAGCATTAGCAAACATCCCCTTGAAAGTTATAAAATATTAGATACATTATCAAGAGTTAAGGGGAGTGTATAGAGAGTGCTTTATTTTAATAAAATAACCATCACAGCCTGACTTGATGGTTTAACAGTTCAGAATTACTGCAGGGGGAGTATTTGGAGGGATTCTCTTGGCTCTCAGTTTACTGTAGAGTTTGAAGACTGATGATGATATTTGGTTGCTTGTTTTTGGTGGTTTTTTTTGGGGGGGGCATTTGCTACAGGAGTTTTACAGAGAAGTGTTGCAGAGTTGTTTTGTTCCTCCCTGAGGTTCAATGTCATCTCAGTGAAATTAGGAGTTAGTTAATACAGCTGGAGTAAAGAGTGGGGTGGGTTTTTTCCTTTTTTTTTTTTTTTTTGTTGTTTTAAGGACTGTGATATTTTATATATATATATATAATTAGGACTTTTTAAGATTGATCTCCTTTTTCAGAACTCCTGTTGATCACATTTCTGACAGCTGCATGAAAGATTTAAAGCCTCTGCAAACCCTGAGTGTCCATCAGGCTGTGACTGGAGGAGCAGGAGAAGATGATGATGATATGGATGACTCGTCAGGTGTAATAAAATTCTGTTTATTGAATCTAAATAATATAGGGTTTTTTTTAAATTTATTTTGCTATGATTGCTGAACACACTGCTTAAGTGACAATTATGAAAGGAGAAATTTATGGTACTTTAAAATAAGTGAAAGTTTGCATTTTTATAATTGTAATTCAAACAGGAAAAAAAGAAATGTATGAAATTAATTATGTTTCCTAGTTGAAGAGATGAAGAGATTTTGGGCATCTCTTTTTAAACTGGAAGAATCCAACACATCTTCTGAAAGTGCAGAGTCTGAGTCCTCTTTGAAAATTGAGTTCCTCGATGATGTAAGTGTGTAATAAAGGACTTCCTGAATCTTCAGTCATCTGAAGTGATTTTTTAAATCTTAATATGTTAAATATTTAAAGTATTTTAATAAATAATTTCCAGTGTTAAGAAAATAGGGATTTATCTTTTCCATACAAATGTGGAAAATGTATCTTTCCCAAAGTTCCCTGTATTTTTCTCTGTTCTGTCCAGGGACCTGCACTATATAGAAATTATACAAAGATGAAGTCTTGAAGCTTTTAATCACTTGGGTTACTTGACTTTTTCTTTAAATTTTAATCTATTGCTGAATATGGATGGTTTTGTTTTTTATTTAGTCTCACAGCACAGACTTGGAAGAATCATCCAACTATTCAGTGGTGGAAACTGGGGCTGAGGGAATGAATAAGCAAGGAAAAACTGAAGCACTGGAGCAGTGTGGAAGGTATCAGCCATGCAGAGAATCTGTGGAAGAGTAAAGGAAATAATCCCATCTTCTGCTTTAGTTACATCCCTAAGAAATGGGGGCTTTTCTTTGCAGTGAGTCTCACTTTTGTGAGTCATTGATACATTGTTTTAAAGCCACCACAGAATATTAATTGCCTGTAATTAGAGAGGCATCCCTTTGAAATGTCTTCATTTGGTTTCTTTGATCATTCCAGTGTTAACCCATTGCAGATACATTTCTTTCCATGTGCCTGCCATGAATTCCAGGTAGAATTTCTCTTTTCTAAGCTCCAACCTCAGCAGAAACAGGAACTCACATACAAAATGTCATTACTCAGTGGTGTGCCCTTTAAAGATGTTCTCACTTCACTAACTTCGTAATTCCAGGCACAAATAAGAGTCTTAATAATTAATGATACATGTGCAATTCTTCTGATCTCCCCAGATTGATTAGCTGTGACCTGTTTTGCTATATCTTGTTCTTCTGGTCTTTCCTCCTTCCCTTTCAAAGCTGTTCAGCAGTTGCAGGCCAAGAGAAAGTGTTTGAGAAAGTCTTTTTGTCATTGAACTCCCACAGCTGACACTCAGTGTTTTTTTTACCTTTTCCTCTTGACAGAAATCCTGTTTCTCCTCAAGAAATTTCTCAAGGTAAATTTGGAAAGTTATTATTTGTACAATAGACAAAAATGTGTGGAGTTTATCATCCTCATGTAGGATGTGAAAGTCAATTGTGATGGTTGTTTGAAAAGTAATTAAAGTTAAATTATGTACCCTTCTCTGAGCTATCAGGTCCCTTGATTACAATTTGGTGGGTTCTGTGAGCAATTTTGAAATGATGGGTATCACTGTGCCAGAAATCTTGCTTCTGTGAGCTTGTATTTGAGGGAGAAACTGCCCCAATATGAGTTGGAGACTGAAAATAAACCCATTATAAAGCAGGTGGTCTTCAAGTCAGTTTATCTGTATTAAATCTAATTTATAGCTTGCATGCTTTTGATGTATAAAAAACTTTTATATAGATAGGTTGAGAAACTGTTCTGCATGAAAGATCATCATTTAAGTAATCCAATTACATGTCAGGGAAATCACTTTTGTGGTGATTTATTTTGTGGCATTCTCAAGGACTCCCACAGATCTTACTCTATGTCCTAAAACTATGTAAAAAACAGTCACTATTTTAATATTAAGAAATAACTTAGAATGTAAGGGTAATTTATTTCTTGTTCTTGCAAGTCCCAAACATTTGCTCCAGCACTTCAAGACCTGGCACTTGTTCTCTTTGTGTTTACTTCAAGAAACTGCTCGTTGAGGTCTTCAAATGTGAAAAAAAACCAAACAAGAGCTGACTAATGAGATGTGATTTCTGTGCTTCTGTGGGCATAGGGTAAAAAATAAAATGCCTGTGTCTTGTATAAACAGAGAAATTCAGCTTGCAGAGTCATTCACAGCCTGATAGGATGGATTTCAAACCATTAGACTGCTTTTAAAGACACTTCATGAAATTGCTCCTATTGCAGCTCTTTAATGGAGGTTTTCACATTTGAAGTTCATGAAGAAAACACAGTGGACTTGCAGGTTATAATACATATTCATTTCCATTACAAAAAATATACTTATTTTCATGATTGTAGAAGAAATGGCTCTCTGCAGTGCTCTGGAAGGAAATGCAGTGCAAAAGGAGAGTATTAAACCAGAGGCTGGGAGGTCACTGGGCTCCTGTGAAGCCCCTGAGAAGATCTCCAACCCTCCTGAACTAAAGAGCAACAAACACCTGGAGACAGAACTGCAGGAAACCAGGGAAGAGTCACAAGAACTGGGCAGTGTGTGTGACAGTCCCAGTTTGGGCTTGCCTGTAATTAAGAAATCTTCACCAGTAAGTTATGATGTCTAATTGCTAAACAGATAAATGATGTTCCTTAATCTGCGTGAGCAGGAGGCACCAGACCATGTTCCTGAATCAGCTGAGAGGTGGTGGTGGTTGTGTGGTTGCCACACAATACTTGACCACTTTACCTTGTTCTCCTCCAGAAACTCCACCCCAAAGCCATAAGAGTAAAGTTTTAGTTAGAGGGTTGTCTTTGCCTGCCACGTTTCATACGTGGGGGATGAAGGTCTCTCTGCTTTCCACTTTTATATTGCCAAATTTCTGTTAATGCTTGAAAAAGGCAAAAGAAAGAACAGCCTGGTCTCAGATAGAAAAAAAAAAAGGTGTTGGGGAGAAGCAGCTCTTACCATGTTAATACTGAGGTTACTTCACCTCTCTGCTGAATGACCAAAAATTGTAGATACTTTTATCTGACTTAACTTCCTCACGTGTTCTTTGGCTGAAAGTAAAACGAAAAGCGAAAAATCCTAGAAAAGGTTGGGACATAGATTTGGGAGTCATTGTTAAACAGTGATTGCTCTCATTGATGTACAGAAAAGTGAAACCAAAATAAAACTGCTTTTTATGCCTTTTATGAGTCAAAGAATAGACTCAAACTCTCACAACGTGACAATGGTTTTAGGATTTTAAAGCATATCTCGTACAAAAACATCATCCTTAGGAATTACAGCAGGCTGCCAAAATCATTCCAAGTCCTATAAAATGAGCATTTTATTAATCTAAACTTACAAGGGCAACTTGTGAAGTGTCCTCTTTCCTTTGCTGTTTTGATATCTCTGTGTTTTATTCAAGTTGCAGGATGTAGCCAGAAGACACAAATCGGATTCCACGTGGTACCGGGGACTCGAAGGTTTCTTTGGTGCAGGTACAAACCCCAGAGAAGGAATTCTGGAAGCACCTTCTTCCCTTTGTGCTGCCTCCAGCCCTAGGGACTGTAGCATCCTTTTTCCAGGTACTGGCATGTGAATAAAATCCTCAAAAATACACATATTTATCCCTGTTGCTCTCCACGTAACTTCCATCCAGTTTCCTTTGGAAGTCATTCAGGGTTAAGNACACATATTTATCCCTGTTGCTCTAGGACATCCTCCTCTCCATGTAACTTCCATCCAGTTTCCTTTTGGAAGTCATTCAGGGTTAAATCATGCCAGCACATGCTGGAGTTGGGGAAGGATAAAATAAACTTGCTACCTTGAGGTAAATTAGATCAATCCAGTGCCATAGATTGATACACTTATGCATCTATATAATTATTTCTATTCCCTGACAATTTGCTTCCAGGAGGTTCCTGTTGCTTTTAATGGTGTATAAGAAACAAACTGTGAAATGGTTGGTGAACAGTATGAATTTCATCAAGGGT
Organism: Pachyramphus minor; assembly: GCA_013397135.1. Lineage (NCBI taxonomy): Eukaryota > Metazoa > Chordata > Aves > Passeriformes > Tyrannidae > Pachyramphus > Pachyramphus minor. The sequence continues at coordinate 651,089 of VYXB01009193.1, read as the reverse complement.
ATCACTTGAAATGAAGATTTGTGTGTGTTGGGTAGAAAATTTGTTGCATGGCTTCATCACACCCATTCAATGGAGCCCATCTAGGACCAGTAAGTGCAAATTAACACAAAACCTGCCAGTAATTTCCTCTGCTGCTTTTTAATTTCAGGAGATGGACAGTGGGTTTCTGAAAGGAGCTTAAGTGAATGTGCTGAGGACTCTGTAGTTCGAGGTGTCTTGGAAAGGCAGTTGAACAGACCCTCCAATGGGTTCATGGCTCAAAATAAAATTTCTCCTCAGATGGGGGTGTGGAGGTCAGGTAAGGACCTACTTAGACAGGGTGAAATGCAGCCACACTGTCTGTGATGGCTCTGTTGAATTTAGGTCATTTTTGTATCTTCATCTTATGTATTTTGGTACAATGGCTTATATACCTGGCATTGTTTTCCTAAAAATGGGCTTTTGAGGTAAAAATTACCTAATTTCAGTTATCACTGCTAATTCTTTTTAATGTGCTTAGTTTCTACTTCTGTTTCATTGCTCCCCTCTTACCTTGAATATTTAGAAAATAAACTCTCTAGCACAAGTTTGTGTATTACTGTGTGTTTGCAATCTCTGGTAGATGTGGGTGTGATCTAATAAAGGATTCCTTTGCTACTGAAATCATCACTATATGAGCTGTAAGAAACAAGGGACCAAGAAATGCACAACTACATCTGCACTTCTTTACCTTTCTCAATTTCAACTGTCTCCATCTCAAGAAATGTAGTTTACATTATTTCTCTCCTCATAAGCAACCAGTTTGGCGTTTTTAATTTAAATAATGCTGTGTGCAGGAATCAAAGCTGTCAGTTTTGAGTCCCAGAAAATTATTTGATAAAATTTCTATCTTTTATTCATGCTATTTTAAATTAAAAGAAGGGAACAAAGTTTTAAGCTTTCTGCACACAGTCACAGTGTCTCCCTTCCTCCAAATTTGTGGCCTTGTGCATAATATTTAAATCATATATATTTCTTTCCTGAAAGATGCTTGTGAAGTATGAGGTGCTACTTTCTAATACACTTGTAACCTTTTTATTAACATCTATAAATTTACAATCTTCAGCAAAAATCAATTTGTAGTGGCATTCTTCATCGGCTGGAGCTGTTTTGAGACATTTAATGGCAAGTTTTTATTGCTACTTTGGGATTTTTTTTAAAAAATTGATACTGTAGATCCTGCATTTTTTTGTTTATATTTGTTCCTAAAACCTTTCAGGTCCTGAAAAACATTCCAGCTCAACTGCTGAAGATGGAGCCTCCTCCAGCAGAGACTTGGAGAAGATCTGTGGAAATACTACAGATTTCCATCAGGACCTGGAGCTCAAAGACCATGATACAGTTGATATTTTTGGGTAGGTTAAACTTTGTGTTTTAGTGATGTTTTAAAATGCTCAACATGCCAGAAATCATGTCAGAACTGAGATAAAACCAGACTCAACCTTCTGATTGTTGCTTATTACAAATATCAGCGTGATCTGTGTTTATACCTTAGTGTCCTAAATCAGTTCTCAGGCAGCTCAGGTTAAGAATTAAGGGATTTATTTTGTTGTTGAGACTCCAAATGGTAAATTTTGGGATTTGTGTGTGGTTTTTTTTTTTTAATGTGTTAGTAGCACTGAGAATTTTTAAAATAATCTCTTTAAAATCTCCTGAATTCTTTAGTTTTAAGGTACTTTGAGAAGAGCAGTTGTGAGCAGGTGAACCAATAACCTTTAACTCACCATTATCTGTGATATACCTGGTTTTTTTTGCCTTGGACACTGAGGAGACGACTGGAAATCAGGAAGTTCCCCAAAATTCTGTGTCTCATTGGTTTCTTTCTCAGAACTAGAAAGAGTCAGAGAGACACTGTGAGGGTAATTACATGCTATGGAAACTCAGCTGATTCAGAGATTTGTGACAAAAACTGAGGGAAAAAGTTCGACACAGCAACTTTTTTACCCTGTGTGTGCTGGCAAAACCTCCTGCAAAAGCTGTTTTTGTGTCTTTTGGTTCTCATATGTGAACATTTGTCACTAAGGCTCAAAGCAGAGTAACTTGAGGTGCTGAACATCAGTGTGCTGTGTTTCTTTTAAGGGCCTGGGATGAAAACCAAATGGATGATGAGGAAGAAATTCTGGAGGATAAACAACAGGTTCTTGCATTACAGTGAACATGCAAAGGACTCAATTCACTCTCCATCTTTGTCTATCACACCAAACCAAGAAGAAGGAGAAGAGGTGTTTTAAGTGCTGCTCAAGATATTATTTACTAAGGATTATCTTGTGAAATTATCAGTAAAACTCCTTACAAATATCAGAATAAAAGAAAACTGGTCCTGTGCTTCTTCTTTTTTTTTTTTTTTAATTAGGATTGTCTTATTCTTTATTCTTTTTTATTCAATAGAAGTTTTCTTGCCCACAGATGGAATTTTGTGTCTCCAAATGCAGTTTTATGTTGCCAAGCTGAGAGGTACCAAACAAAGGGTATTAGTGGAGTGTTATGGAAGTTATAGTTTTGAAATTACCTAAATAATGTCTTTTGGCAACATCTTTAGGATGCTGAGACACAGCAGCATTCTTAGCTTTAAAACTCTTTTTCCCTTCATTGTGTTTTTATTTCATTTTTTTAATTTATTTCATTCATATTTCATTTTTTCTTTTTATTAATTTCCTCATCTGTGGTTTTTAAGGTGTATTTCAAAGTACCTTAAAAACTTCCTCCCCCCCTCTCTGTTTTAACAAAAAACAGCAGGGGACAAAGATTTCTGTCTCCTAGTGTTGGGAAGTTTGGAAAGTGGGGTTAATTAAAAGCTTTTTGTCTGACAATTCTTACCCATTTAGGGGTAAATTGCCTAAAATTCATGGTAATTGTTGTTCACAGACATTCCCCATAGAGGAGAAGCTTTAATCCTGTTTTTCTGTGTTCAGAGGTGGCAGGTGCCCTTTGTTGATGTATCAGTGGAAACACTCCAGTGCATTATTTGAGCTCTGACAGTTAAACACATATTGGTTTGTATTTTGCCCACACCACAGGACTCTGATGGGTTGTCTGTGCCCCCCTGCACTAATATTGTCACAGTCATCTCTTCAGCAGTTTCTTTCACAGGAAAACCTACTTCAGCAGCCCTAATTCACCCAAAGTGAAAAGAGCCATCGGGCTGAACAGACCATTGATTTGATTTCCTGCCTCATTTCTTGTCCTTAAGGTGAGGGCATATTTTCCACCTCAGTTTTCTTTACAGAGTTTATCATATTGGTGTTTTATTACAGTGGTTCTTCGCCAGAAATGTGAAGAATGAAATCCCAAGGCAGGTGTTGTACTTTGGAGATTAAGGCCAGTGATTTTCTGTCGTGGCTGTAACCTCCTCTTTCTCTCTGAGTTGCTCTTCCAAATATTCCTATTATGCTCATTGCCCTCACACAGCAGGCTGATGCTTCCCGTGCTGTTCCCAAGCTTTTTAACTGGAAAATCACTGAAACAGGTGCTGCTGCAGAGTGTTCCTGGAGCCCCCAGCAGGCAGGGGACTCCTTAAGATTTGTACTTGTCTGAGATAACCAGAAAGTCACTGACTGCTTTCAACATCTGATTTTAAAAGTTTTCCCTTCCCATGCCTTTTTCCCGAAAGAAAAAAATGCTTCTGATAATACCTCTACCAAAACTTGGGCTAAAAATAAGCTTCCTTCAATATATTAGTGATTTAATCTTCTTTTAGTTTTACATTCCTGGCTTTAACATGCTTGAAAATTTCTTGTGTTGATTTTATTTTTTCTTTCCCCCCCTCTTACCCTAAGTTGTAGTGGTGGAATTGATATCCCAAGGGGAAGACCAGAAATTGCAGTTTTGTGACATTTATTGCTTGTTTTCTGTTGCAAATGAAAGCTGCTTATTATTATGGATGTGGTTTAATGTACTTCTCCACATGATCTTTAAGATCTCTTCCAACTCAAACCATTCTATGATTTCTGCCTTGTTACAAGTCCTATGTTCAAATTGTTATGTTAATTTTTTCCTTTTTTTTTTTCTTTCCACCTGTGCCTGTTGTAGGAATGGCTGAGCTGCACCCACATGCCAAGGGATTTGCACAGAAACATCACATTTTCTGTCCATTTAGAGAAAGAGAAAAGAAGAAGGGCAAAAGTGAAAGACCAGTTTATTTTTTTGACCTTCTAGGGTGAGTCTACGTTGTCTTTTTGTGTACATTGACTTCTAGTCATCTGATTTTACAAAGCAGAAATACTGTGAATTATCTTGGCAATCAGTTTGGATTTTGAGACAGGATATCACATTCATTATGTATTAAAGAATTTTGGCATTCATGTGAACATGCCTAATCTTGAATAGTCTGGCAAAGCTACAGTTTGTCTCTTCTTTGTTTTGCCTTTTTGAATGTGATTATTTTCTGCTCTCAGTGTGCTATACATTGATGCAAAAGGGAATTACCCAAATTCCACATGATTCCAAGTGCCAGAAATCCCAGACCTCTCTTCCCCTCCCTTTCCTGAAGGTATCTGAGTGCATTTGAGGGAAGCTCATGGAGTTACTGGTGAAGCAGCAGCAGGTGACCCTGTCCAGGGTGCTGTGCTGGGATTTGTGTCTGTGTAATTGTCTCATATCAAACAGCCACATTTCCATGACCGTCAAAGAGCAATTTTGCAGTGTAAAAATCCACGTGCTTTGTGCTCAAAATACAAATAAACTCACCAGCTGGGAACTTCACTTCAGCACTTACTTTCAAAGTGTTTACCTGGGGCTCCTTGGAATATTTTAATGAGCTGCAGTTTGTCTGGGTGCCTGATCATGTCTGACTTGGTTAATTTTTGTGTAAAAGGGTCACTTATCCCAGCAGCCAAGGCAGATAAACCACATGAAGTGATGTCTGTAGTTGTCTGTGCACACAAGGGAGTGCTGAGGTTGGACAGTGAGAATTGAGGCAGAACAAAATTCCAGTTTTCCTGTTTCATTTCAGCCAGTTCTGGCAAGAAATGAATCCCACTGAAACCACTGTTCATGGCTCTGCTTGTGCTGGGGTTGTAAAGGTCCCTGGCACACACTTCAAGGCTCTTCCTCTCTCTGTGTTACTGTTTGATTTTACCCTTTAATAATCTTTAAGATTCTGTCATTTGCTGCATCTCATTTATAAAAATTAAGAGTTACTCTTCCCTCCATCATAATACAGCTTACATGCATCTCATTCAATTATCAGAACCACATAAACCCAATTAGTTTTAATTTATCCAGGCCATTTGCGGCAGAGACAAAGACATCTGTCTTTTTCATTTGAAAAATGAATTCTGCAAATTACAGGCCATCAACACAAGGGCATTTCGAAATTATTTTGGTCAAGAGAAGTGTTCCATGACTTTCTATTTAATTAGGATTAATTAGGCTGCTTGATAGGCCTGTGCTTTTGGTAAGGGATGGAATAATAAACTGTGTTAATATTACAGATCTGTTCACAAGCATAAGAAATGGAAGTCTCAAAGAAGCCCAAAACTAGTTTTCCATATATTGGGGGATGTAAAGATGCTCAAAATAAAAAGGTATTACTATTACTGATTTCAGTAAAACAGAAAGTTTTGGATTTCAAATGCTGACTTCCAAAGGAATGAGCAGAGATGCCAAGGAACAAATATTCAGCTGAATGAAGTGTGAAGCTTTGGTAGGTTAGAATTAGGTTCTCTATACTAGTCTAACTAAAAAGTCTGAGGGGAAAAAAACCCCCAAACCTAACAAAAACACCTCAACAAATCCTTCAGGATTTGGCCCAGTGTGTGTATAAAATATTTCTCTGAACACAGTAAAACAAAAAAATTACCCGATTAATGTGTTGAAGAACACAAATATTACTTTTAGTTGGTTATTTTTACATTGCAGTGTCTCAGTTATGGTACTTCTACTTTTTCTCTAAAAATTGTTTTGCAAGATGAAATAGTAAAACTCCAATTCATTTTGTTTTCCTCTTTCTGGTGTTGATCTTCCATGTGTTAAATTCACTATATATCTGATGATTCCTGTCTAAAGGAACTCCCTTAGGAGAGGCATTCTGTGATTTTTTGGCTGTAGCATAAAATAAAAGCTACAGGTATAGAACTCTTAAATAAGATAAAGATGCATAAAGATGTAGAGGTGATCCTTGTGAATTGGGAATTATGCTTGGATCTACTTAAGGTTCTGTTTATAACCTTAAATGGCTGTAAACTGGGCAATCCATTGTGTAGGAGGGTAAAGAAATGGCTGAGGCAGAGCAATAAAAACTCTCAATATTCCTTGCTGGCCCATGGAGGACGTGCCAGCATTGCTTCCAACCTTTGCTGGACAGTTGTTCTTCCTAGAAAACTAAACCCCAGGGCCTGGAAGGGAATATTCCCTGTGTCCTCCTGTGTCCCTGTGAGCTGGAGGTGGCACAGATTCCCTGTTCAGAGCTCATCTGGGATCATGTCTGAGCTTTCAGTGAACACAGTGGCCCATGATGTCCACACAGACTATTCCCACCAGAGGTTATTCCTGACAATTCTTTCTGACAAATAATTTTATTCTTTTATTGTAAGTTTGCACTGTTTGGAGAGGGAAAACCTGAAGAAAAGTTAATTGAATGGGTCTCAGTTTGAAAAATGAGAACATCTTTCTTAAAGTACTGTGAAGCATCTTGGAATTTTTATGCTCAATTTTTGTCTGGCTACTGCAGCTTGCCAAATATATATGTACTATATCCACTACTATATTTAATTTTCCTATTTGCTGTATTACATTAGAGTTACTATTAAATTATCAATAGAGCCATCATGTGCTGCTTAAAACACAGCTGCTATTTGCATTTAGCTGTTAGTGCTGCAAACCCAACTTTTATGGTCACAATTAGAACACAAGCTGCACAACAGAAAGAGTTTTTTTATAAACCCAGAAACTTTGGAGGCAGAGAGGTACCATATGAAGCAGCCTTTTTAATCCCCAGGTAATTTCTCTCCTGCCCAACCTGTTAACCAAGGTTAAAGGCTTTCTGCTCCCCAGGGTTCTTTGAAGGGGAGGTGACCTGTGCTTCTGAAATGCTGGACCTCAAAATCAGGTGAGAAAGGAGTGAGAGACCAGTTATGACAACGGTTCTTAGAACAGAAAGAGCTTCAGTTATAGATACAACCCCTCCTCTCCTGGCCAACCCTCCCCATTTTTTCTCACTATTGGATTTTTGCATTTTTCAAGGTGACTTTGAGGGCTGTGTCCATGTAAAAGATGGCAAGTTGCTTTTGGTTTTTTTGTGTATGTTTTTGTTTTGTTTCGTTTTTTGGTTTTTATTTTGGTTTTTTTGGTGTGGTTTTTTTTTTTGGAGAAGGTTAAAACAAGAGCAGAGATAAGGACTCTGATTATTTTTTACCACAGTGGTAAAAAGCAAATATCCTGGCCTCCCCTTCAGCACAGATTATGCAAATGGCTTAAATTTGGATGATGGAATCTCAAGAACATCCAGGGACAGCCTATCTGTTCTTAATAAAGCCTGTGGGAGCCTTGCCAGTGAAAAAGCACATCATGTTCTTAGTCACATTTTTTGCTGTCACTGTTTAAATGACTTTGGAATCCATTTGCTAAAATGTCCTACATAATGCAGTGACTGTGGTCATCCCTGTAGTGGATCCCAGTGCCTGACCATGCTCAGTCAATGCAGTGTACAGGGTTTGGAAAGAGGGGCTTGCAGTGTCAGGAGCAGCTCTCCTGGGTGTGGTTTGGTAAGAGAAGAGCTCCTGGAAGACATTTCCAACATCTTCCAACTGCTGTAAACTTTCTCAAGTGTAGGAGACTGGGTTCAGGCTGATAAAGTGCCTGAGAAATGTAGAGCTGAGGAAATAATCTTCCAACAAATGTTCTGGTACAGAGAATATCCTCTGTGCCCAGTGTGAGCTGGTGACTGCCTTGACTTCTGCTGTAAAATAACCATTAAAACCTTTTTAGATTACCCAAATTTTATGACCTATGTTCATCTTTTTTTGTTTAAAGCTATGATGTGGCTACTAAAATAATTCCCCAGACATGCAAAGCTTTGTGAGTGGTAAGTGTTGTCATAGTAGGTCCAAAAGTTCTTACAATCTGCTGTTTAAATTTCTTGTGCTTATTTGCAGGATTCATGTGGATGGAAATAAAATCTCCAGCTTGGCTGCAGGTGGACAAATATTTCCCATGCAGGAGGGTGGAATATTTAACAAGAGCTTGGTTATGACTTAATCTTTCCTCCTGTGATGCAGTCAAGAGTGAGAAGACTAAAACTGGGCATAAAAATCATCTTCATGAGCCTTTATTTCCCTTTTCAAACCCCTTTGCTGTGGAGTGCTTTGAAACTTCGTGGAATCACAGACTGGTTTGGGTTGGAAGGGACCTTAATTATCAACTTGTTCCACCCCCTGCCATGGGCAGGGACACCTTCCACTAGAACAGGTTGTTCCAAGGCCATCCAGCCCGGCCTTGGATGCTCCCAGGGATGAGGAACCTGCATCCTCTCTGGAATTGATGCCTTGTGTGGGTGTGAGATGGCAATGAATTAAAAAAAAAAACATATTCCATTTGATGGAGTTCAGCTCCAAGCTTCAGTTTCCCTGCAGATATTGAACAAGGGTTGGGTTTTTCACTTTTCAAGCTGGAAGGATTCAAAATATGGACAAACATTGCTAAATAAAATAAGTTAGGATTTGCTCTGTAGGTTTGGCCAGAGACAACCACCTGCTTTGTATGGAATATATTTGCTGCTTTAGATTTTTAACAGAGGTGTTTGAGCAACTGCAGGTGTTTTCTGCTGTCTGATGAAGAACTGGTTAAATCATGAAACAGGAGGCTGGAGGTTTGAGAGCTGGTTCAACCTTGCTTGGGCCAAGGTGAAGACAGAGGAATTAGCAAAAATGGGAAATAACATTCATAGTTATGAATATTATTGTTGCTGAGTCAGCCTTAATTTTAGTGGGAATTTTTTAGGCCTGGTTGGCAAGAACTTATTTCCATGGAAAAATCTTTGAAATTAGACTGTAAGTTGGATTTAAAGGGCACTGGAAATCATCCTGATGTTTTACAAACTGCTTGAAAGAGAAGATTGACTGTTCTGAGGAATTGCAAATGCTGTTCACTTCATCAAAAACCAATACAGAAATGTGATGATTACCCTTTATTTTTTTTTCTGTATTGCACTGGGAACATGAAGTATCTTTTCATAATTTAACAGACATTTATAACTTACAACACTTCAAAAGACAGTGTTTTATGCAATTCCATTCTGCAGCACAAATTAAAACTTGCTTGACTTTCTTGGATAAGCATCACCACGTAACATTTCTTATGCTGCATGAGATGACTGCTCTGAAAGTCAAAATAGCTTTCTAGAGAATATTTTGCATGTTAATCTTTCCACCTGAATTTATTTGGCAATGTAATTCTGTGGAAGATGATGAGTTTGCTTATATAACTTATGTGTATAACACTTTGAATATACCAATAAGAGTAAACTATTTTCCTTTCTCTTCCCTCAAGCATTTTATTCTGAAGCTGTAAAAGTTGGGATATTCAACTTCTGTGTGAATGTCTCTTGTATTTACATTGTTCCTGTAGTGTGAAGCTGCAGGAACAAGAGCTGTGCAGCAGCAGCAGGACTCAGGTTGTGGTGCAGGATGTGGGGAGTGTGGTTTGTGCTCAGAAGATCCCACCAGCCAAACAGTTTCCAACAGGGGTTTGTTTTTCACTCTCTCTGCAGGGTGTTTATCAGGACTGCTTTGCATGGCATCTCCATTTACCAAGTCAGCTGAAGAATGATGAGGCTTCTTTCCTGACAATTTTGTAAACAGGCTGGAGTGCTCACTGCTCAACAAAAGCTTTTTTTCCTTTCATTTAGTCAGATCTCACAAAAAGAACGAACTGTGGAGTTTTATTGGTTGCAGATTATTGGCCCAGGCAGCTGCACTCTCAGCATGTTATCACAATAAAATTTGTCTCAGAAGCCAGAGCAGCCTCAGAAGCTGATGCACTTAAACACAGAGCAGGAATTATGGGCATTCCAAGGTTTTCCCAGTGTCCAATGGTCTGCCAGGGCATAGGCAAGCACTGGCAGAGCAATGCAGGGTTTTCCTGCTTGGATGTTGTTCCTGCTTTCTGCTCTACTCTGGGACAGCTGAGGAGGTGCAGTAATGGTTAATAAGAGTTCATTTAGGGAAGGAAGAGGATGAAAGCCTGATGTCCTTCCCAGGTAAAATCTGTTGGGAAAGGGAAAACCCTCTGAAGCCCAAGTACTATCTCCTTTGCATTTCTCCACCAAAACAGGCATCCAAGGCCAGGTTGGATGGGGCTTGGAGCAACCTGGTCTGCTGGGAGGTGTTCCTGCCCGTGGCAGGGGTGCTGTGGTCCCTTTCCAACCCAAACCATTCCATGGTTCTGTGATCAAACATCTTTGCAAGGCTCAAAGGGATGAGCAGGTTTGTTGCTCTTCCCTTGGGAACCCCCAGTTCTACTCCCACCACTGTTTGCTGTGCTGGTTGGTGTGTGACCATGTCCTAAAAGTCTCAGTTCCCACAAAGGGTGTAACAGGCACAAACAACTAAATACAACCAAAAAAACCCCACATGTGGATTTCTTTTCTGATGGAAATAGCATAAAGGAGCAGGATGCATGTTACTGGCAGCATTTATTTTCTTAGTGAGGCTGAATTGGCCATGAGTGAATCCTCTACTGAGAGAGCTTTTCTGCTCTCAAGTTTTTAGCAGACCCTTCCTGCAGCATCACAGCTCATGATGCAGAGCAGAGCTTTACCCACTTCACTCATGTCAGTGACTGTTTTCAGGGTTTCAACAAGTGCTTGAAGAAAAACCATGCTGAAAGTGCTGAATATCCTCATTGGTGCTCAATTAAAAAAAAAAAAAAAGAGGATAACATCTCCTTTTGGTGGTATCTGCTCTATATTTGACCTCATTTTGATTCAAATCCTGTTGTCTTCTAATTTACAAATCAGCTGAACATTTTTCTTCTTGAATGACACCCAAGGATTTGTGCCTGCAAGTATTCACTGCATGACATGGGCTATTTAAAGCAAAATCTGTTTGCTTCAGAGACAAGAAAAATGCTCTGAATGTGAGTGATGTGTCAAAGTGTCAACCAGGTTGTCAGCAGAACGTGGTGGATGCTCCACTCTTGGGTTCATGTTGGATGAAAGATAACTGAGGAATGTTGTAGCTGCTTTGATTTGTTTAGTGTTGGTTTTATTAGAAATTAATTTTTTGTTAGTCCTCTTTGACACTAAACAGCCAAACTTTTACCTGGGTTTGATTTTTTTTGATAAACTGCCTGTTTCCAAAGTCTCCTGTGCAAAATACTGTGGGTTTTGAGCACCATTGAGATCCAGCCCAGTTTCCTTCCACATCCTTCCACATGCTTTCCATGTTTTCCAAGCCCCCTTGTTCCCTTTCCAGCAGTGCTGATCAAGGTGCAGTATATTACAAGATAAATAAGCATTTGCAATTCCTTTTCCTTTATCCTCTCTTACAGGAGACATTTACTCCTTGCTCCCCAAACTTTTCTTATCCTTAATCTCTCCTTTTCCTTCCGTTGCAGCAGGTGATGAGCACGTGGAGGGAGAGGAGACAAGGAAGATGTGGCTGATTGCAGAGCAGAGTTGGTGTTTAATGGGAAGTTTTCTGTTCCAGGCACTTGTTACAGAAATTTCTGGTCCCCAGGACTGACCTCTCCAGGCCTCTCCCCCCACCCAGCCCTTGCTGCAGTCAAGGGAAGATCCTCCTGATTTTCCCTCACTTCCCTGCTGTCCCTTGCCCTCTGTTCCTCAGCAAGCTCCCTGCTCCAGCCTTTGTTTTGTCCCTCAGAGTTCCTCTTTGGCTGCAGCCTCAGCAGGGATGCTGCTGGTACCCTCTACAAATTCAGGAAGATCTGGGGTCAGGAACCCAAATAATCAATTGTTTTTGTGTGTGTTTGTGACAACCAGGAACTAAAAGCTCCTGCAAGATGCACACAACACAATCCTTCTGTACCAATTCCACCTTCAGGGGTGCATTTCCATCAGATGAGAATGATTTACTTAATTTGGGGTTATTACTAATGTAGCATCCAGGAGACAAAGCCCTGATAAAACCAGCCTGAGCACCAGGTATTTTTTAGAAGATGAGTTGGGAAAGGAAGAATGGAGAAAAAAAGCAGAGTAGGTTTAATTGTACACACACTGAAACTAAGGGGCTACTCTGCATGTTTTTATAGGGGAACTGCATTTAAAATAGAAAGATGACAAACTGCAAGGGCAACAGTGTATTTAGAGATGCTTTCAGTGTATTTAGAGATGTTTTCAGAGTGTGTGTGTATAAAAGCTGTGGAAATGGCCTAATAAATGCAAATAATTTGTAGCAAGATTGTGGGGTTATAGGGCATCAAATCATCAGATGATTGTGGGATATACAGGCATTTGGATTGGACTCCATGGTCTCAGAGGTGTTTTCTGTGTTTCTTTCACTGATTTTGTGATTCTTGGTATTATGTCTTCAGGCAGATTCCCTTCTGCTTCCTCACATAACCCAGCCAGAAGATGCCAAACAAGCTCTCTCCTGTCCAAAAGGAGGCAGCTCATCTGTAGCTGAGTTTCTCTGGATAAATGATCTCGTGAAATGTGAGTTTCCTGTAGGGTCTGTTGGACTGAGTTGACCTTTGTAACGTGGCTTTGTTCTCTTCAGCATCCTCAGGCCTTGAGACAAATCAATAAATTGAGCACTAACACTGCACAGAGAGCAGATGGGCTTCACCCAGCACTTCTAAGGGAATTAAAACATGGAATTACCAGCCTGCTGCTGTGGGGTACCTCTTATATCTGAAGGAATAGCAGGGAGCAACTATTACAGCAGCCTTTTTAGTGTTCCAGTGTGTAGCTGAATTGCAAGACAACTCAATCTGACTCAGTGCAGCATAAGAAAAAAAATAAGGTACTCAGAGGAATGGATAAACATATGTTTGGAGGGTTATCACTGTGACTTTTATGAAGATAAACAGCACCCGGAAGATTTTAGTTCCTAGGAGGAGTTAACAAGTGTGTTGCTGTGGGTGACATAATTTACATGTTATGTGTAGATTTTTCCAAAGACCTCTTAAAAATTATGTAAAAGCTTTTTAGGAAATTGAACAAGCATTGGATTATAAAAAATCAGGTCTTTTAGGGATTTGTAACTTATTAAAAAAGAAGAGGAACTGAGGGACAGGATTGTTATGTTTTCAGGTGGAGGACAATTCCAAGGCCTGAACTGTATAACAAATATGAGCTGGAAAAAGGAGGTAAATAGGTGACAATGTGCTGTTGATGCAAAATGCCTCTGAATATTCTAATTAAAACTGACTGTGGGAGCTGCAGAAACAGTTGTGGGACAGAGGAAATGGAATATTGATGCATGAATGACTGTCTGGGGGTGGGAAGGAACCTCAGTCAAAGTCGTGGCTGAGTTTTGAATTTGCTGCTGGGGAAATAATCACTGGCTATAGTTCCTTGAAGCTGAAAGGCAATCAAGTGCCACACGTGGAAGTCCTGATGGAGAAGCTTGTTATGTTGCATTGTTCAGTGCACAGTGGCACTGCTGATGGAATGGTAGCAGGAGGATTCAAACTCCCTGCCTACTTTAAGGGAAAATTCTCCATTAGAGGCCCTACAAGAAGCAGTCCTGGATCAGCAAGTCTAATCCTTATTTTGCAGACAGCACATAATTTCATTTTTTCTTGATTAATTGGTTTTTGCCATTTATGCCATGTTTGGGGGGTGCTTCCAGAACTTCACTGCTCTAAGTGTCAATTTGGAACCTTTATCTCACTTGCAGATTAATTTATTTATTAATTTCTTTGGCCCTCAGAAATTTATTTATTTTTCAATAGCATTTTTGGTTTCAATGGATCTTCTCTCTCCATTAGTGCTTTTCTTTCAAGCCATTTTATGTAACAAGAGGCAGCAATTAAAACCCTAAATTAAAACTTTGCTAAAGGGATCAAAGATAACGGTGTCTGTCAGGAAATCCCCCTTGGTCCTCATGAGGGCATGTGAATAATTCACTTTTTTATGAATACAGCTGTGTTTGGGATAAAAGGTGTGGGAGCTACGTTGTTTTTAATGTAGTTAAATGCTTTAGGAGAGGTTTAATACAACCATCCACATGATGAGGCAAATGACTTCTGAGATTCCTTGAAGACTGACTGTAGAATGCTCCTAAAATTCCTTATTTTTTTGCAGAGATGTGTAATCTGGCATTTGGCAGAGCTACAAGGAAACATCTGGATGCTTTTGATCAAAGATGCTTATGGAAAATTATCCTGCAAAGCATCAAGAACAGCACAGTTGGAGAAAGAATGAAACTCCTCAACAGAAGTTGGTAAATTTGGGAAGGAATTTGCTGTGTAGTTTCTTATTTCTCCAATAAAGCTTGAAGCTTGCATAGAACACTCAAATAAGATGATTTACATAAAGGGGTTTTAAGAAAACCACTAAAGCCCAAGTTTATCTGAAATTAAGAAAATTAGCTACAGAATGGTTTTCTGCAGCATGTGACAGAGAACTTTAAGTCACTAAATGGAAGCTAAATAGTTTTCTGACTACCCAGTGTTCAGCTTTATTCAAGCTTAAATCATTTCTTTTACCAGTACTTGAGTAACACTCCGGAGTCTGAGCTAAAGGAGGGACTTATCTCACATTGCTTTTTAAGTGCTGTATTATGGTACAAATCTAAAGCTATTCAATAAAAAATAAAGAATTTGTGTCTTTTTCAGGGATGTGATTTCTATAGTTTCTTGAGCAAACACAGCAGTGGAGAGAAACCTTCTTTCCCCAATGCTATTGCATTTGACTATCCTGGAATCCAATTTATACCCAGCAGTTTCCTGCTGACCACCTGGGAGCAATTTGATTCTGTGGCTTTTTGTTTTAATCTTGAGAGCATTCATTTATCTGGGAGGATGATTCCCTTGGACTGGCTCAGGATCCTGGGCCCACCACAACAGCTGGGTACTCAATGCAGACATCTGGAGTTCCTGAATCCTGAGTGTTGGTAGGAGTTTCAGTAGGTTTGTAGGGTGAAAGCTGCACTCTGGTTTAGAAAGAAAGTTGCCTTTCATGCTGTGGTGGTTGTCCTGTGAAGGTCAAGTGATGTCCCATTGCGGGCAAAATGAAAAGTAAAGCCACCTGACTGGCTGATTAGACACTTAAAATGAAACAATCCTTAACTTTTGGTAATGGCATTGATAATGTTTTCTTCATTTATTAATCTGCAAAACGTGTTAAAGGTTCCAATTTTGTCTTTGTGGGTTTGGGAGGGGGTGGTTCCCTCCTGTAAGAGGGACGGGTCTCCTGATTTCAGCTCAGATATTTCCCTTCTTTTTTTCCCTTTGTTAGTGACTCTCCAGGTCCCTGGAATAACAGCCCTGCCATCAGTGTGCTGGGAAGGCTCTGCTTCTTCAGATCCAACCTGTTCAGCTCCTTGTGCTGCCTCAGAGCTTGGCTCAGGGTGGCTGTGCAAGGGCAGAGGATGGAGGGAGGTTACCTGGGACACTACAGACATTGCTCCTTCCTCTCTGGGCAGGAGGGGTTATTATTCCACTGAATACCTTGTTTTATCAGGCCCTTCCTGGACACAACTCCTCTGACATAATTTCAGCACCAGGGCACAGAAATATCCTTCATTAGTTTGTAGAGGACAGAAATATCCTTCATTTGTGTGGACATTTTTGGGCTTCTTTCAGGACCATCTGTCTGTAGACGACTCCTAAGGGTTCCAGCTGAGGTGTGGGTGACATTTGCCTTCTGAAAGCTGAGATTTATGGAAATACATAATACTAAATTCTATGTATATTATGTTCTATGTGCCTAACCTGATCACAAGCACAAATTCTCTTTGTGTGACTCTGCATCTGCTTCTGTGTGTGACATAAACAATCCAGAGGGCATTTAGAGTGAGGTTTTCAGGAGTGTTTGATATTCATATTCAGACACAACAGCTGAAGTGATAGTGAGGGTGTCTGAGCAAACTGATAAAATTAAACTCTGGAGGTGGTATTAGAACAGAAATGTAAATTCTACACTCTTACCCCATGCACTGTTGTTCTTCTGTGATGTTTTTATGTCCAGGTAACACCTAAAGCAGAGGTTAAAAGCTGTGCTTGGACTTTCCTGCAATGAAATCATGTTTAGGAGTGTTTACTTAATTACAGATAGGAATTTACATTTGAATATTCTTTAGATCAGTGCTGCATATTTTTATAGTGTATTTTGAGTATTGAGGTGGGAGCTGAGACTCCATTTTGTGAAAAGAAAATGAAATAAAGGAAGGAACATGACCTGAATTAAATAAGCCTATTCTTCTCTTGAATGATAAAAAGAACAGATACTGGTTGAAATTCTGCTCTGACACAAAAATTCATCACAGTCAGACAGTGAAACCTGAAAGCCCTGTTGCCAAACAGGAATTATGGAATTATAGAATATCCTGAGAGGGAAGGGACCCACAAGGATCATTGAGTCAAACTCCTGACCCTGCACAGGACACCCCAAAAATCACACCTTGTGCCTGAGAGCATTGTCCAAATCCTTCTTGACCTCTAGCAACTTAAATCCAGCCTTTTTCAGGCATCCACAATCCAAAACCTCAAAACATGGAGCAAAAGGAAGCAAATCAAAATGAGTGTAAAGCTCATTTCACACCACAGACAGTAGCAAAAGGTAGTGGAAGCTAAAACAGCAACACTTTGCTGGTGGGTGAGCCACAGCTGGGGCCTCAAGACAGCCCTGCTACTTGATAGAAAATCAGCTGCAGCTCTTCAGATTCTGCAGTAAATGAAAAATCCACATCAGAGACAATCCTGTCTGATGTTGAGGGACAGTTTTCACCATCAGAGCTTTAGCATTTTGGACACATCCACCCCCTGCCTTTATCCAGGAATTCACTTGGACACTTGTCTGTATCAATGACAGTGAGAGGTCTAGATGACAGCAATCATTTTGGGTGAACTGTGGGTTTGGAGTCTCCAAAAGCACAAGTTTGCCTGCCTTGTTTTTTTTTTTTTTTTT